>VXBO01009345.1:579172-637374 GCA_013400135.1 Rhinoptilus africanus
AGGGAATTTTCTTGCTGATCCCAAAGAAAAAGGCCAAGCGTAGAGGGCAAGCGCCTATCAGGCAGTAGTCAGCTTGGCAAGGGAAAACAAAATATATGGCCAGAAGTAGGTATTTTAGTGTCTGATGTGCTTATTTTGTCTGTAAGGTGCTACTGTAATTCTCAAACTCCTGTTTTTTTCAACTGACTCTCATGCCGGGGAAAAGAAACAGATGTTCCCATTTGTCTTTTGATGTGGCTCAAAATCATTTACATTTGCTGGCCTAAAATGACGTGCCATGTCATCTGCCACTTTTTCTGTCTCCTTTGGAGTGAGTGACAGATTGCTGTTCAATTACTAGTATAATGGAACAGCAGATACTGTGAGGACAGCTTTCACCTAAAGGAAATGCAATCGCCAGTTGCTGCAGTAGTGGAAAGGGAAGGATGGCAGATACTGTACAAGCCATCCAGTGGAAAAGACATTTTTATTATTAATAACGTCATGGGGAAGACTCAAGGGAAATGCACTGGGTCTGGCTTTTCTGCCTGGAGAAAAGGAGAGCCAGGGGTGAATAAAAATACGGTGAAAAACTGGCTTGCTACTCTTGTAAAATATATTTCCAGCTCTTAGCTTTGAAGATGTGCTACTTAAAGCCTTTCCATTTGTTCTGCATCCAGCTCCAATGGAGAGCAATAATTACAGAAAGACTCTTCATCAGTAGAAGACACTTGGTGAGAGGCTCATTAGAACGGTTTTTAAAAGATGGAAAAAACTGTTTGTCAGATGCTCTGGGATTAGTCGCTTCTCCACCCTGTGTAGTTTGCTTTATCAGTGTATTCGTACCCTGCTTCCTCCCTTTCTCCTGAGATGAAGGGATTCTCCAGGCCAAGCAGAGCTTAATTCTTCCTTCTGCAAGTCATTTACTCGAGGATCACTTGTCCACTCTTAATTTTTTGGTGTTTCCTTTTCTGTAATTCTATTGAAGTCATTTGGCAGGCACAACACGTACTTTCATTATGATGATCAAGATTAATTTTAATGTCATGATCCAGTCAGTCTGTTGGACAGGGTCAAAGTACAAGAGGTAAAGCTTCTGCTTAAAGTCTTTTACATTTTTCTTTCTAAAGGAATGAAATGAAGTGCTAGATGGAAAACTTGTTGAGAATCCAATATGCAGTGCTGTAATTATAGTTCTGTTATACCGGTTTTAAACAGTGAATCTCCAGTGAAATAATAGACTTAGGGTTGACAAAATGTACTGATGAGTATTTGCTTTATCTGATAATCTAATGAACCATCTGATCATTTGAACTTTCTTTTGTAGTTTAAGTTTGCTCTGAGTAAGTGACCTTAGCTAGAGATGTAGTCCCTTGGCAGTAAACATGAATGAATCCTTGAAATACCTGGTTTTAACCAAATAACTCGTGGTTATAGTTGTACTTGTTGTAATGGATGTAAAAACAAGTGTCATCCGGAAATGTAGTTTTACATTGGGAATGCAGGAAGGTAATTGCTGAAATGATTTTCAGTGATGGTAGCTACCATTTATGCCGGTCCTGCTTTTTCTGAAAGTAAAGTCTTTCGGTGCAAAGAGAAACGTGTTGCGCTTGACCATAATGAAATCCTTTCTGCTCTGGCACCGCTTGTTTCGCGGTGATGCAATATTCACTTTGGATCTGACCTAACGGCAAGGATTTTTCAAGTGTCACTGCACTGTTGTGCTACAGGATTGTCTTGAACGTACTGTTCCCTGCCACGCTTCCTGAGCTAGATGACTTTATCCTTTGCTTCAGCATCCTGGTGATACAAAGGGTTTTTTTTTTTCCTTATTTTTTAATTGCTTGCTGCAAAGCTTGCAAGGTCCCAAGCCCGTGTTTTAAAAGAAAAGGGGAGAGGGAGAGAAAAGTCTATCTTCTAGTGCAGCTAGCTTCCTATTTTGTGTGCGGTTCTCCTGTTGGGCACGCACAGGCAGAACGCTGATTTTGAAAAGAATACTTTTTGATTTCAAGGGGGAACGGGAAAAACTCCAGCTGGTTCTGTCAGGCCATTTTGGTCACCCATGTAATGCAATTTTTTACAAGTTAGAGCTCGCCAATGTGCTAAGAAATCACTGTGGCTGGTTGTCCATTAGGGCTGGTAATCAGTACAAAGAGTGTCCAAGCGGGCAGGAGTCTCTGCTGATGGCCATCAGCCGCTCCCTGCCCACCTCTCTTCTCTCAGGTGGGATGTCAAACTCCTGCTTCATCTCATCTCCTCCTGAGAGCCGCTCTCTGCAGGGTCAGCCTGGAAATACTTCTCCGCTAGTCCCATCTGCTGGATGCCGGGATGTATTGCCTGCTGGAAAGAGGGAGAGCGTCATACCTCAGCCTTTAAATATTAGCGCGGCGTGCCATCAGATGTACATTTGCTTCTGAAAAACACACACTTTCTCTGTTTTTCTTCCATCCACCTAATTGCGTTTGGGCTACTGCTGTTCTCTTCAACAGGCTCCGTGTGTTAAGTAAAAGCAAGGTGGAGGTGCGAGGAACTTTAACCGTGTTGCTTTCGAGAAGCTGTAATCAGAAAAACCCAGGAGCCAGAAAAGATCACAGCAAAAAATATGTGTATCATTATCAAGCCATTTACAGGCCGGGGAATGAATTTCTTTTCTCCCAGTGTATCTGCTCAGCAGTCAGTTTTTCAAATGCCTCATTAAGGCTGGTCCTCAGCTGTTCTCGCTGTCTGTCTCGCCGCGCTGGAAAAGAGGGAGTGCAGCCATCGCAGCTGATCCAGCATGCTGCACTGCAGCCCCTGAGACTTTTATGAACCTAAAAGAGCCTTCTCCACCGCTGAAAATACAGGCTTCCTGATATATTTCTTATCAAGCCAAGCAAAGGTTAAGGGAGCTTGATCCTTGTGTCCATACATGTTCCCCGAGGTATTGCCGGTGATGCGCTGTTTGGTACCTGCCTTCCAAAAGGGAGCTGGAGGGAAGAAAATGGATAATGAATGCGAATGAAAAATAGTGGAGACAATTGGGAATGAATGTGAATCTAAAAAGGGGGAAAATGCATTCAATCCTAGCGATCTTACTTTGGTTTATTTTGCTCTCCTCTTTGTGGTCGTTTGTGATGCATTTTTTATACTTTAGCTAAGTGGCGTTACGGTTTTTGCTTTAAAATAAATTTTGGGCGATTCTTCCCCTCCTATTCTTACCTTCCATAAGCATTAAAAGTAGGTTCTGCAAGTCAGAAGCAGAACCGCTTCAGGGATCTTGTGGAAACATTGCTGGAGGAAAATAATCTTAGAAAAAAATCTTCATAATACGCATAGACTAAGCTCAAGCAACAACTTCATCTGTTGCAGACGGTATTTAGGGAAACTTACCTTTATTTGCTACACAGATATTTCCAGTGTGCCTATTGAGGTAAAAATCTTGAATCTAATCCCCCCTCCTCAGCTTGAGATGTGAAAATGTGACTGGTTTAAATGTAACTGGTTACACTTGCAGGTTTTTTTCAGTTTGCCTTTATATCTCTTCCCTTTTATCCCAGCACCTTGCTGTAAATTAGCAGTTTGTGCTGAACTGGTTACAATAAATATTGCTGCTGCGGCTACCAATAAAAAGACATATCATAATTAATTTTTATGTGTTTTCCTCAATAGGTGGTGATGGCACAGAGGAGAAGCAAAACACTGAAGAAACCGAGGGCCAGAGCCGAGAAGCAGGTTTGTACTGAGTTCCTTAAAGGGCTTTCTCAGGTTTTAGCCACATTGGTGAACAATACCTTTAGTCAATGCTATCGAATGGTTGTACGTTTTCACCAGATGAGCTCAGGTCTTGAGCAATTCTCCCATTAGAGACCACAACTCCATCCGTTATGAATGGATGTATGGCAATGCAGGAATGCAGACTTCCCTCTTTTGCTTACCAGCCCTGCTTTTCTCCCTTTAAGGTGGACTACCCCTAGCTAATCCTCTAACTAGAAAGACCTAATTTTCCCTCTGTCTACAACAAAATACCCTTCTGCATAGACTAGAAATGGGGGAAAAAGAAATTTGGAGGAGGAAGAAGCAGCCTTCCTTTGATGAAAACTGTACTTCGGAAGACTTTAAAGGGTATTTTCAAGCTTTAATAAATTGCCTACACAAAGGTTGGGGGTTATGAAGATTTAAATCCGTGCAGAAAGATATTGCATATATTGCGAATGAATGTCAGAGTTCACGAGCAGTGGCGTTTGCAGATGGCATGCTTATAAATTATAGTGAGTTCTATATCTTAAAATATAATGTCACTCTGTGTTCACAATAGATTTCTTTTTCTGTTTATGGTTGTATTTTTCATCCTCTCCAGCTCTGTCTGGTGCACAGGACAAGCAGAATTAATCAATTATCAAAAGAGCTGAAGTGGCAATCAAAATGTCTGTAAATTCCCTAATTTCTTAAAGATTTCTTTTACTGTAGTGTGACATGTAACACAATGCTTTTCTTGTTTGGGTGCTTTTTTTCTCATTGTAGTGCAGGATGTTGCCTATACATATATAATCCAGAGAGCATGAAACAGCTTTCTTCAGAATTTATTTTTTTTTTAATCAGAATTGAAGATTGTTTTCAATATGGGGAAGACTGAGCTGAAGAAGGCACATCAGTAAATGCAGCAAAATAAATTTAGGAGGCCTAGATTCTTGACTTATCTGTTTTGCTTACTGCATTGTGGCTGTTTCCAGATGAGCAATTCATTTGATAAGGGTCCTTCTTTTTGTCCTACCCGTTGGGCAGTGTGTATGTGGAAGTGCAGTATTTCTCCTTATACTCCACAGGTCAGTCTTCTGCAACTAGGTGTTAACAGCTGATGCTGTCCTCGAGTGCTTGAAGTCCTTCTGTGTTTCATGTCCCCTTTATCACCTCTCCTTTATGTCCTTCCGTGGTGCATTCAGTAGGAGGTAGAAGCCATAGGCACGCAGTATTACAGAATAAAAGAGATTCCCGTGGACCTAAGCCCTTTATCCTCCCCAAGATAAGCATGCAGTGGTGTTTCCTTTCCAGGTTTTTTTAATTTTATGCTAGTCATGTTTTAAACAGGCAAAGGGGACCAGGGAACAGGGAGGAATGAGTTGCTCTGAATCTAGACTCTGTTTTGAATATTCTGACTAGGCAGATGCATAGCTTTGCCCAAGCAATATTGAGCTTTTAATCGTGCTGGGCACCGCTTGGCTGCTAGCTCGCGTAAGAGCTCCTCGCTCCGACTGCAGAGGTTCCTGTTAAACTCAGTTATACTGCTGTCTGCGGATGCCAAATACAGCCCGTTGTGCTTGTCAGCTATATTCACTCTGATGGGGTGCATTCTTCCCTGCTGTTTTGATTCACAAAACAGTTTGATTGAATGAGATACATTTCATTTTTCCCAAGAGAATTAAGAAATGTGTGCCTCTCTAAATTACAACTTTGCTACTGGAGGTGTCTTAAATGCATTGTGTTTTTCCCAAAACTGTCATTATGACTTGTTGTGTTACGAGCTGTCAGAGCTGGTTTATCAGAGCCATGATGTACATTCTTTTCCTATCTCATATTGGTAGTCATGTTTTGTTGCTCTCATGAAGAGCGTCAAAGAAAAGATCCAGACGTTTTAGGTCCCAGATTCAGAAAATGTCGTACTTCAGGATCATGTTTTAGGTACATGCCTAAAGATAGCGTTGTGCCTACGTGTAGTCCATGAATCACCTCCTCGGCCACAGGCACACAGTGTTACAGGGAAAAATTATTTGGCTTAACATTTATCCCTACTGGTTCACATAGTGACAAAAAGGAAGAGGTGTACAATTACCTCGAGTTAGCTACATTCAGCTAATGAGTTGCTGCTGCTTTCTCCTCTACTCATCGTGGAGACAAAACAGCATCGGGAACTTCTAGATTGCTGCTTCTGTGCCCTTTCTTGGTAGTAGAAAATGACCTGTTTTTCTGAGATAGGCAGTTGTATGCCTAAAATGTTTCTAATCATTATGAGTGATCACTCTAAGGAGCAATCCCATCAAATGTTAAAGTTCTTATTTGTATTTTCTAAACCAAAAAGGCATAACCTTCACCTGAGTGTGACAAATCACAAACTATCTACTTTGATATTATGAAAGAAAATGCCAGAGAAAAAATAGACACTGTATTCTTACCCAGTCTGTTACATAAAGATTTATATATTTTTATTACAGAGTAGTGAAAAAAACCCCAGATATAGTGTACAAAGACTGACCTGAAATTTTTCAGCTATTACTGTGTGGGTTTTTTTAGGTCCAGCCTCCCGTCTGTCATCAGTGAACTCCATCATTAACACGTGGAACAACAAAATGGCAGGTGGTTCAGAGCTCTTGTTTCAAGCTGGTTAAAAATACTCAATGACTGTGTTAGGAAAAAAAAAATTGTCAGAATCATCAGAGGCAAGTCTTTGTGAAAGAAATAAAAGGCTAGAAATAAAAACAAAGGCTTATAAAGGTTTTAGAACCATAAAACTTGCCAAGAAAAAGCAACAGTGAAAGTTTAAAAATTCAGTGAAATTCAAGTACTAGTTTTATCTATTAATGACGATAGTTTTACCTGCGTGATCTACCAATAAAAAACAAATCCAAGCCACAGATTTTCACGGACTTGCTAAATCTCAGGCCTGATTCATGAAAGCTTCTATTTTCAGGAAAGCATTTGCATGTAATCATTTTGCTTCCAATGGGATTCGTGCACATGATTCAAGTTCAGAATGGCTTAATTGTTTTTTCTCAAAATAGATGGATTAAATGAAAAAAAAGAATCTCTGAGCAAATAACAACACCGGCCTATCCACGAAACTGATAGCTATTCCTCTCTCTGTATGATGGGAAATTGAAATATAGACTTGATCTGGCAGTATTGTAATGTGAGTTCAGCCCTGGCTTAGGGAAGACAATCGGACCAGTAATGGCCGGTGAATGCAGTGTGAATGGATGGCAGCCCAGAAAATCAAATTCAGGCCTAGTATCTTGCCTCAATAAGGTGTAACGGTTTTGTTTTTTTTTCCGGTAAAGTGGTTCATCAGTTTGCTATCTAATGAATAACTTCTCTTTCATTTCCTTGGTTCTTGTAGATGAGACAAAACCTTCAGCCGTAGCCAGCCTATCATCAACAGAAGAAACAGAGCTGAGTGAGGCTAAAGGTACGGATTGTAAATTGTGTTTCAAAATACCCATTCCCAAGAGGACATTTTGAAAGCTTTGTTTTCCTTTGTCTGGAAAATGCCAAAATCACAGTTAAACGATAAAGAAATAGGTAAATGCTTGGATTTTCATTTACAAAAGTCTTTGTAATGAAGTACTTGGCACCAGCTGTTATGCTGGTAGGAGAGATGCCGTGAATTCCTAAGTCCTCTTGTTATGGAGCTAATACGGGAATATCATACATGACATATCAGAAATAAGCCCAAAGCTTGGGCTCGCTGGGGCGACTCACAGGCGTAAAGTTAAGCGTGCACATCTATCTCAGTAATATTAGCTCTCTATTCCGTGCTCTCCTGATGGGGAAAAAGAGAAACACAATGGCTATAAACATATCAAGAGGAGACAGGAGAAGATGAAGTCATAATTGAGAGGGAGAAAGTAATGTTTATCTTGTGCAGACTGTGCTGGGCACTCAGATCATTTAGTTTGTGATAAATATTTAAAAGTGTCACGGGGCCAAATGACAGGGAGTTTAGGAAACAAGAAAGAGAGATGATCTAATTTAAATGTTTCAAGCTGAGATTTTTCCTGTGGAGCTGTTGGTTTACAGATAGGAACCAGTGCACAGACGTACTGTTTTTGATGCTTTTATGATATCACGCTATTAATTGTTTGTGCCGGTCTATGGTTTTTGGCATTTTTCTGGGGGTATGTCAGGAAAAAGCCTTGGGTGATTTATAAAATGTTCGCTACTGGTAATTCAAAACAGTTATGCTATCTATAATAAATACAGTCCATCGGTACAGCCTTCAAGAAAGACTAATAGAAAATTTTAATGCATTTTACTGAGATAACATAATTATTAACATCCATTAACTTATTTATTTTAAAAGATTTAATGTGTAATTCAGTGTCGCTACTTGACTCTCTTCTCATTTTTCTAGATAAGTGTGACGGGGTGTGAGATCTTGCCCTTTTGTTCCAGAGACACATGCTAGAGAGCCCACATACTTACCTGATTATGAGTTCAAAGCCTTGTGCAGGTTGATTTAAGTGTTTTCTTAACTGATTGATTGATCCTGCAGGGGGAAAAAAAAAAAAAAAAGCACCAAACCTATCTGGAGCACTGGCTTTTGCTTTTGATATCTTCGCAGATTGAAGTCGTGGCAAAGCTAGTGGAAGGCAGAAATAGTGATAGATTCAGCCCAGCAGAGTTGGTGATTGCCTCTCATTCATTTCTCTTTTTTTTTTCCCCCTGACGTTTGGCTTGTTTGTGTATCCTCTATCTATAAGATCCCCCAACAGATGTGGTTTTTGTGTTTATAATGTGAGGGTCATGGTGAGGCTTTGGGTTTGGATTTTTTTTTTCTTTTTTTTTGCTGTCTGCAGTCTTACTGAAGATCCCAACATTTTGCTATTGCTTTGAATGCTTGCTCCTGACTATGAAGCCAGCGTCTTCTGCTTTGCTTTTCAGTGGCCATCTCAATGTGTAACCACTCCAGTTTTTTGACCCATTGTATTAGTTGTCTCTTCTCGGGAAAGCAGCCATTGTGGTGCTATAGGTCTCGCTTTTCCTATAATATGCTGAGCACGGTGTTTTCCCCTCTTCTCTTGAGAGGCTGACAGAAGAGATAGCACCCTGAGAAACCCAAAGGGCAGTTTCTCTTTGGTGTCCTTCCTCTCCTCAAAAGTAAGATGGAAAGCATCTGGTAAGGGAAAAAGGAGCGAGAGAGGCTCTCCTCGGTTTATTTTGTTTGGAAAGTCATACGAGCAGAAAAAAGGAACGGTGGGGAAAAGAACGTGTTTGGGGATTTGCTTGTGAGTTTTTTAAACGTAACCAAGCATTTCGAACAATGAGGCTGCCGCATCCACCAGGCCATGGTTTTAATCCTTATTTCCATTAGCAGATTTTCAACTTTTCACATTTTAGATTTTGAGTTGTTTTAAAATGAATACGAGTGTTACGAAAAACTTGCTACCGCTTGGGAAATGGCACTTTTGCAAAATCCTGGCATTTCTGAAAACAGCTGCTGCTCCTGAAATAAATTTCAGCCTTCAAATTGTTTGCCCACTGAGTTAACACAGCTAAAACCTGCCAGGCTCTGGAGCATACTAATTTCTGCAGTTTATCTTCAACTAAATGAACTGGGTGCGAAGCATTTGTAGAAATTATGTTTTTTCCAGTCCTTCCACCTGATTACTGTGAAAGGAGATTTGTGGCAAAAATAAGTCTAGGCTACGTATTCCCAAAATGCATAGTTTAAATCACTCAGAATAGGAGGCTTCCAAGCCTACTGTATAAGTACAGGAGTCTTTCAAATGTCAGTTCTGGTGAGTGCACCAAAACAAGTATTTTAACTCCAATTAGAGTTGACTAGTAGATTTTCTGCTTATTTTTTTCTCATACTTCTGGGATTAGAATATAGCAAACACATTGAAATAGTTATTTATTGCTCTAAAATGTGGCGGTATTCAAAACAGAGCATGCGTATCTCTGCTACCATGAAATTCCAATATTTTTGTCTTACCTGAGTTGTCTTTACTAGGGTTTTTTTTTTAAAGGAGAAGGGGAAGGATGGGAACATGCACCTGCATGGAACAGTGCAGGAATCGTGTTTCGAGGGGCTCTGATCAGAGTGAAAACCTACTGTAATAGAAGAGACATTTTCCAGAAAAAAAGTCCATACGGGCCCAAAAAGATCAACAGTCATATTCCAAGAATATCAAGATGTTTGATGTTATGCTGTGAAGGTAGCCACTTATTCCAGGGTGTGCCAAGTTTCTATTTCCACTGTCTGGAAATATTGCACAGAAATGTTGCGATTTTACCCTTGAAAACTTGCATGCATAACTATTAGCTCATGGGGGGAGAGCCGACATCTCTAGGCAGCACCTTCGTAGCGCTTCATCATTGTGCATATGGAAGTAGATCCTTTATACACAGCGTATTTCAGCTTAGAGATGCTTCTCTTTATGAAGTGTAAGGGCAGAACAAAGTGATTAAAGTCATTAATGTTTATGCAGCAGATAAAACGTATGAGACAGGCTGCACTCAGTTTAGTGTGCCTGTCCGTACAAGGTTGTGCTGGGACTAGAAACTCATTTTAAATGGACCATATTGTGTATGGCTGTGGATTGGTTTGAACGTGTGATTTTAATTTTTTTTAAGGGGAGTATGCGTGCACGTGCATGGTTATGAGGGAGGAGAGTGTTCTTCATCTCAGTTACCTGTCCTGCCAATTACTATTTAACCTGATTTAATGATAGGGCTTTCTGGTAGAAAAATGAAAAAAAAAAAGAACAGGTGACGAATGAAGTCCCCATTATGCTATCACGGCAAAGTTGCTGTGCACAATACATTTAATTCATTAGCACTTAATAAGAACCGAATTTTCATTTGAAGGTCAACTAAATTCAATCATATGCTAATTAATTTTAAAAATAAAGGAGCAATTAATTATTTCCAGGTGTTCACCAAAGTCTCTGCTCCTGCGGGAGTGCCTTTTAAAGCAAGTCACTATTTTTCTACATTCTCGAAAGTGGAGTCAGATTGAGTCAGCTGGAGGGCTTATGTTCTCAGAAACAGACTTAGGGCTAGAGGTTAGCCCTAAAAACTCGCTTTGCACAACCCACAAGCCTGTAAGTATCCTGCCTGTAAAACATACTGGATATAAAATTCCTGTTTGGCCAGCTGTAGTTCTCACCATGGAAAAAAATCTTAATATTCTAAAGACATAAATGATTGAGAAAGGATAAATTGAAAGATAGAGCATTTCAAATGCAGGGCAGCTGCGCAAATCGACATAAATTAGACATTGATGAGTGGGCGAAAAAGATTGACTGAAAGGCCAGCATGTTCAAAAAGAGGTGTTTAAAATCAGCTCTTAAGTATATATTAAGACATCTAAATGAATGACCCGATTTTCAGAAGTGCTGAGCTCTCAGCAGCTCCCAATGAAATGTTTTTCCTTCACCCTTGGGCTATGATTAGACCTGGAAAATTTCAGCCTGAAAAATTTCAATTATAGGTAACTGAAAAAGAACCTTTTTAATAGAAGAGGTTCAACACCCCCAGCCGTAGCCGTGGCGCCGTATGCCAGGTACAGCGATAACATTTTTCTCTCCCTTGGTTAGAAGGATTTCTGTGAAAGCAAATAGGCTAACGCAAGCTAAATGGTGTGGTTTGGGTGTTTTTTTAAACCAGGTACATAAACATCACCGTCCAGCCAAGTGCTTATTCTCTTAACGCTCTTCCTGATGGTCACTTTGAGCGGGTTATTCCCTTTTCCTTTTCATCTGACCTATCCGTAGCATCCCGCATCCAGAGGGAGTCCAGCCCGTAAACTGCTCAAGAGATATTTCTGCTCTACCCTTCGCCAGCACAGGCGGCCGCAACAACTGACACAAATCTACTTAGCTGGTTTATTTAGATCCTGCTTATTTTTACATATGAGCTGACCTGGAGCCATCCAGCTGCGCTGCAGTCGGTCCTATGCCAGCGCCTACTCCTTCCGCCTCCCCTCTCCTCAACCCTTACCTTCAGCTGTGCGGCATCCTCTCCTGGGAAGGGTCTAACCGAGGCAGACAGGTTTTTTCCTTACTTTTTTCTTTCCCAGAGCCCTGTACAAGAGGCCCTGCCCCTTCTGGCAGCAGCGGGATGCCCACCGTTATGATACCAGCTGCGCCGGAAATTTTCTTTTGTGGAGAGAAGGGGAGGTGAGAGGAGATGCCTTTCTGTCGGCTCCAAGCCTTCGCGGGTGGGAGCGTGACTCGGTGGACCCCACCTGTGGAGATGAACTGCCCGGTCTATTACCCGAACACTTGCAAAAATATCTCTACAGGTTGTTGCACCTAAAAAGGTCTGTTTTACCAAGCCGTATTAAACTTGGGCTCCAATAAATCTAATCCGTCATAAAGATAGATTAAAATGAAATCTTAGTGGATATAAAAATAACATTTTAAAGTCAAAGCTCAAGAATATCTCCCTAACTTCTCATAAATCACCATTTTATAGTACTTCATTTTAACACATTTTCCTCGGTTTATGAGGCAAAAGAATACCCTAATCATGTGGCAGCCTCCGTGCACACCATTACCTGTAATTTTAGACGCCTGCTTGATTTCTTTCACTCTGGAAATATTCCAGTCATTTTTCACAGTATCATGCTTAAAAATGAAACGCACTGAACCTCTTTCTTTCATAATGACCGGCTTTTTCCCTCTTTAATCTTCTTACAGCTCCCTAAAACATGGTGATTTATCTGTGCTGTATGCAGGACCCAGGTGTGTTGCACATTAGAAACGACTCAGTAAATAAGCCACACAGAGAGTAGCTGGGGAAGTGAATTTTAAAAGATCATTAAAACCACTTAACATTCAGATCTTACCATTTCTCCTCTTCTTTAGCATTTGCAAAATTTTCTTTAAAACAGCATCACTTTGTGCAGTCAAAACCCATGAATGGCATGGAAAAGTGTGGGGGTTTATGCAGTATTTAGACAAAATAGTGGCTGATTATTGGCGGAAAGGGCAGGGTTGATAGTTTGTGCACGCTACACGGTTTTCTTGGAGCTGAATTCAACGTACAGTTGATATATTGGAACAGTGAATATACTCGGAGAGTGTTCTGATCAGCTTGCTTAAATCCACATATTTTCTTCACGGGTTGTTAAAGGTCAGGGCTGATTCCCAGGTGCCTTCAACCGTGCGGCCCCGTGAGACGGTTGTTTCAATACAGCGGAGCCAAGCGCTCCTGACGTGGACACTGTGTCACTGCAGCCACCAAGGAAAAGTGGGTTTGAAGGAATTAAGGGATGCTCAGACTTCAGTGAGCACTTCAGTGCTTGGTGTGCAGTAAGCCAAAGTGGCCTGGCTTTGGTTCTTTTATGTCATTAAATGTCACGTTTGGTTCATTCATGTGTGATCGATGATGACATTAAGAACTGTGCTCCAGTGTAGTACCAGAAACACTATTTTCAGTCCTGCCTGGAGGAATGGTAACCCTTACAGTCCCACTTTGGGGTTACCCAAGGTAAATAGTGCCCGGCCTGTGTTACCAAAATACTAAGCATTCTGCGCTGCAAAGTAATATCCTGACTTGGATTATCCGCTGTGACTTAACGGATAAGCAGCTGTGTTAGGAGAAGACCAACACTGCCTTATGCAGTTTAAAAAAAAAAAAAAAAAAATCAGAGTTAGTTCCCAGACAATTAGAGGTGAAGGAAGGTTTTGGGGATGGCCGGAATTTTTGTAAACCCTGGAATCGTTTAGGACTGTAATACTGGCTTATGCCCAGTCGCATAAGGCTCTAAAGGGCTAAGTGAGCGCAGATGACCAACGGAGCTCGAGGAAAACCACTAGCCTACTGAAAACTTTCATGCACAGTTCATCATCAGCGGTTGTGGGATTCCCACCACTACTCGCCAGCTGAAATGGGGGTTGCACTCTTGCCTCATATCCAATTTTGGAACAGCTTTTATTTACTGGTGCATTTGGTCCTACACTTTTACTCTTCCATGTCTCAGATTTTCCTCATAAATCTGGGTTTATTCCTTTGCTTCATTTTATTCTTATTAATCCTAAAAGTAAATCTGTCTTTGGACCTTTTGGCTTGAATATCTGACCTAATATTTGCATTTGAAAAGAAGAAATCTTCGACATAGTCTTGACCTTAAAAATTTTGAAACTCAAAATCTGCATACTAATGCAAAGACTGATTTCTACTGCTGAAATAAGAGCGGTGGACTCAAACAGCTAGGCAATAACTCCTGTCCATGTTCCGCTCTTTTCAGAAACACGCTTTATGAAAGATAACTTGTGCAAAATTATCATTTTGTATTGCCTGGGATAATTTGGAATTCTGCGCGATTAAATTGCTTTCTTGAACCCTGGAACAATTAGAAAACTGTTTATGGTCAAAATGAAAGTTTAACACAAGATTACAGTCCCGTAATAATAAACTGTGCAGAACCAGCTCCGGGAATGTGTGAAGACGTGACAAATAGCATAGGTGGTCTCTGGCAGCGGTGCCTAATGCTGGCGCTCGGCACAGCAGCGGGGTCACAGCCGCGCCGAAGGGTGGGAGTAGCGACAACTCCCCGCGCTCTGCACTGACCACGCTTTGCCATAAGCTACGCCGTGCGCCACGACAAACAGCAGCGCGGATGGGGCACGTACACCAGCCAAGCACGAGGCTCCTTAAACTCCATTTGTTATTATTGACCAAAGAGTGTAATTGTTCCTCTGATGCTGGGGATTGATTTTTGCATGAAATTGGAGTCATTCCTCATTCTAGGAGAAAAGCTGGCAGTAGTGAACTGAGATTAAAGGCACGGGTCTGGGAATATGAAGTACTGTGCAATACGTGTAGGATAAGATAGCTCTAAGGGTCCGACGGGACCGAGCCATGTGCATCTCCCCACACAGAGCAGGTAATATCACACTTTATCATCACTTTTGGCTGTGTTTGGGCCCTGGCTGCACAATACGTAAGGCAGAGGACTTCTGATTCCAGCTTCTTCAGTTCTTTCACAAACGTGCAACCAAATAACACAGAAAAAAGATTATATTAATTTTGGGTATGGGGCTACAGGTGGTACAAATCTTGGCTTGCTTGTTATCCTGAAAGCGTTGTCAAAACCTTCAGCAAAGCCAGAATTTCACTCAGTGGGTTTAAAGTTTGCTTCCAAAATTCCCTACAGATTTTTAGTGCCATTGCCGTTTATACCAAGAGGTCCTTCAACTCACTTCTTGATTAAACTTGGAATTTGATGGAATTCTAATTTAGTTTTGCTCTGATTCAGGCTGATAGGGTAATCCCTTGTAACTCATAGCACTACGTGGCATCCTGGTATGAAAGGCCAGCACAGTGGTCCAGCTGATAGCAGTGAGTAATATTTAAAGTCCACAGTAGGGTGAAAAAAAGTACAGCAAGGGCAAATTTTAGCAAATTGTACATCAGTGAGATATTCTGCCTTCAAACTTGGATTTATAAACTTATTGTCATGCCATGAAAGAGGTAAGAAGCTGTGCAGGTAATTAAATATTTGCCTTGGGGGATTATTTGCAGTTAATTAAAGCCACACACTTTCAGCGCATACCTTTTCTACAGATTATTAAATTTGGATCAGATGTTAACAACCGAGCTTTCTCACTTATCCATCAGAGATTATTCTTGGCAACTTTCAGGAACAGAGTTTTACAGGTGCATCCTTTGGTATATGACAGGGTTTGCCCCGCTATAGTGTAGAAAGGGACCTTCCAGAAGTAGAACTGTAACAAGACTGTCACAGCATAATTTATTATCATGCACCATAGATCTGTTGGCGCTGTTACTTAACGGTGTCATCTAGCAGCATTTTAGAAAGTGCTTCACTCTGGAGCACAAATAGTGATTATCTGTTACTGTCGTTATGACCTCAAGTGTGCTTACCCCAGGAGTTTGCAGAAATGTCCAGTTAGATTGGCGGTGTCTTTTAACGAGGCTCAAAGAGAGCTCTTTATCCAGTGAAAGCGGTGTGTTATGGGGGTGAGCAGAGCTAAAGGAGGTGGCTGTGTTGCTGTGATCTCCTGACTGCGGTGCAGCGATACATTTCTCCAACCCCGTGCGAAAACTAAGGAGTGGCTGTTGTCAGAAAACGTCGTTCGACACAACAAAATAGCGCCCGGTGTTTATGAGGACTGCAGATGGCATAGCCATTGGAGTTACGTCATCTAATTTAGACCTCACCGTGCCACTGGTTCAGAGTACGGCTTTGGGCAGTTCATTCTGATGGTCTGCCCCAAAAGGAAAAGCAGTCATGGCCACAATAACGCCCTTGGGAGTTCTGTCATCAAGTGAAATGAGGCTAGGATTTGCACTGGGATTTGTAGGATAAAATGTTTGTCAAACTTGTGGAAATCCGACCATGAGAAGGGTTGTTCTAAATAAATAAGAAATCACTTTATTTATCAAGTATGTGGTTCATCCTGTTGCTCATAGCTTTGTCCGCTCCATTCATTAGAAATAAAATTCTTGGTAGCGTTGCTGATTATTCCTACGCATCCTTTCTTGGCAGCTCCTTGTTTAAGGTTTGTACTGCAGGCAAAAAACTGCTCAGAAAGTGTACAGGTTCTGAAATCAATTTGAATAATTGAAACCCGTGAGTATACTTTTGTAGTATACAAGACTGTGGTTAAACAGAAAATCTGTCAGCGTATCACAATGCCAGATCTGAAGCTAGCACCTAAGGGCTCCCTGTGTCTGAAGAAACTACCGGACTTTTCCAGCATGAAAAACTGCTGCAGGGTTGGTTGGTTTGTTTGTTTGCTGTTTCCTCAGATTCCCTGAAAGACTCCAAAGGCGCGCGGGAGAGTGACCCAGTGCATCCTGTGGGGTGTGAACAAGATCAAGCCCAAGGTAAAGTTTTGTATCAAAATTCTTTAAGAGAGAGATAATGAACCAGTTGGGAACCTTAGTTCTTCCAGTTTCAGCATCCAGTGGGTTTCTGCCTGATCTCTGCCAGCTGAAGGAAATGCTGATGGCTAGGAGAGGTCGTCTGCCAACCCCTTGTGGTGCGGTAATCTCTGGTGTTGCTGGAAAAGACACGTGTCTCCAAACATGTGGGTTTAACCATATTGATCCCAGGTGCAGGGCACGGTTATTATTGTCCTCCTTGGTGGTTGTTCTAAAAGCCTGTGGGGTGATTCTCTTCCTTCTGCTAAGCTGACTGTCAAGTGTGAGCCTTTTGCAATGGCTCCCATGAGAAACTGGGAGTCAAGGCCGAGCTACAAAAGAAGAGGAGGGAAAAAGAAAGTGATCCAGGGTCAGTTTTGACAAGCCGTTTAACATACTTAATGCTTAGAGTTTGTTAAGTGATATTTTCGTATATGAAGTCCAGCACTGTTTGTTTAATAGGAAAAAAGCTGTACTTGGCTGAAAAGTATGGTGCTATGTGTGTCCGGTTTTGATGAACTTGCCGTTGCCTGCACACAGCCATCACACTGATGGCATTTTCGATTTGTCACGTTAACAGGACAACAGGATGTTTCCCCAGAGGAGGAGATGAAAACTGGGGCAGACTCCCAAAGCTCCTGCATGGAAATAGAAGGTACTGCATGCGCCTTGAAGCCAAAGAGCAAGATTAACAGGCAAAACCATAGTTGTTGCTCGGATATTATCAGTAGTGTTTAAGTTCCCTTTCTTTCTCCATACCTACTGAGCTAAGTCTGTGGAGCTGGATCTCCTTTTGGTAACTCTAAATTCAGCTCTGAGCGAGGCAGTATCTATGGATTCTCAGTGATAAAAGCTGACTTTTTAATGACTGAGGCTGTTAGAGAAAGAAGTGAATGCTGCATTTCTCATTCCTGATGAGAAGCACTTCAGCCTTGTATGTCCAGAGCACTGAATGCTCTGTCCCCAGCCCAACAAAACGCTTGGGGACGTGTGTGTCTGGGCTTGCAACGAGCCCTGGTGAAGGCCCGTGCTTGGAGCTAGACACAAGTGCAAAATCCCAGAAAGCTCAGCATCTTGGAGGATCAAAGCCTTGCTCTCAACTACAGCCCCTTGGATTTCCCTGAGACAGCTTTTGAATCTCTGCTCTCGGGGAAAAGGATCCTTTTCCTCTGCCGGTGTTCTTAATGGTAATCTCTAATGTAAGTTGATCCTTTTATGTCTGTTCTGAGAAGCCTTACTGTTCATCTTCTTTTTATCAAATTTATTCAGAGCCGTTGTTGAACCAAGAAGACACAGCACAAGTTGAGATACCTTTGATTCGTGGTGCAGAGGAAAAAGAAGGAGGAAAAGAAGAAGGAGGAGGTGAGGCTACTTACTAAATAGATTGAGCCAGAGAATTCTGCTGGGCTCATGTTCTCCTTTTCTATTGTGAGGGAACATGGAAAGAGCACATAAAAGCTTTTTTTGGTGGTGTTTTTTTTTTCCCTCTAAGAAAAATCCTTTTTTGCCTATACTTGAGTGTTGTTTTGATATATTGGACTTGGATTTACAAAGGAAAATAAGTGCAAAAAAGTGCGCACTCGGGTTCTAAAGTGACTTTAAAATAAACACTCTTCTCATTGTTGCTTTTCTGCATTAAAGTGCATAAGGCTGATTAAACAACCAATTTATGTCCATTTAAGTACCCTCTCAATCATGTTCACTAGAAGCATCGAGAGTATTTGCAATAAATGGGTATGATAATTATTTGTGAGGTCATTAATAGAGATTTAACTAGTAATTGTAATAAAGAAACCAATATTTGGAGCAGGAACGCAGAGTCTTCCTGAAGCAAAGTATTTAAATCCTTCATAATGCTTTTGCAAAGAAATGTAGAAGTTTAATTTTAAGTGTCAGACACTTCTGGGAACCCTGCATTCAGCTCACCCTTTGTAACAGACACGTGGTTGTATAAAAAATAATATATTATGTAAATAATTGTCTAATTGTAAAGTAACTGCAAGTGAACAATTATATGGTCATTTGTAGAACACAGGGATGAATTTTACAGTTCCAAATTAAAATGCAGACATGATTTTTATTGAAAATTCAGGTCAATACTAACTGTGCTGTCCTAATTATGAACTCCTTTTCTCAGCCACATTGACACCAACTTAATTGCAAACCTGTGTTAGTAATATTGACACTTTATTTCACTGGAAACCCAGGTTAATAGACCCTCTTTGCTCCTATACAGCTGAACAACATTTCCTCTCTTTTTTTCTTTATTGCCTATTCAAGTTGAGACTAATCAAATCTCTTTGTTATCAATCATATTAATGGTATCGGTTTTGTGCTTTATTACTGATGGTGAAAATAGAATTTATATAATCCTTACTTCAAATCCAGGTAAATGAGATTGCGCTGCCTCTGTTGCAAATCCAGGTTATGTAATACGAGCTCGTTCTGATTGCAAATACCAAAGCAGTTATGTTAATTTCCTCCTAATAGAAATTATTTGCATTTTATTTTATGCCTCGTCAAAAGCAAGTTGGACAGAATGTGCTTTCATTATTTGTACATTTCCTTCTCTTTAATACTTTAGTGTCCCCTACAGCTAGTCGCTGTCATTCAGCTCTCAGTGGAGAGATTATATTTCACCATCTGTTCTACCATTAAAATATGTAACGTTAAGGCAAAGAAGGTAATGTCAGAAAAGGGTTGTTCTTGGAACTTATCCTTTTCCTGTCCCTGATTTAAAAGGCTCAAGTACTAAGTAAGAGATTTTTTCCCAAACATTTTGGAATGTGTTCCTACTTGAGGGCTCAGGTATTGCTCCTGTGCAGGATTCGTCTGATCCAAAGCTCGTTGAAGTTCGTAGGAGGATTCTCATTGATTTAAGTGAGCTTTCGGTCACTTCTTTGGTAAGAGGAGATGATGTGTTGTGCCTACGTGCAGGATAACAGCGCTTAGGTAACTGCATAGATATTCTATTTAGCTCTTTCTTCCGAATGTACTGTCTTTGGGTCAGGGAAAGTAAATGCTTTTTCAGGGTTTTGAGAAGGGAAAGAAATTAAAGCTTTCCCTTGCTTATTTTCATTCTTATGGGTATAAGAACATGTAGAGCACCCTCAGCGCTCGTCTTGCTAGATGCTTCCAGTTCTGGTGGGCATGTACTCTGACACGTGAATTTTGAAAGTTCTCCACAAAGCAAGGTGGATCTGGACAAAGAGAGGTAAAAACTAAAATCAGCTGAAGTTCAGGCTGATAAAATAAGATATATTCCCCAAAGAAGGTCTCCTCTTAACGGGAAGAGATTACCTGGCATAGTTTTAATATGTAACATTATTTCATGCAGCCCAAGTGGTACCTCATAAACTAATTCAGTTAAATAGTTTTCCAGCAGCATCCATAGTAAATTTGACATACGATGAAATGGCGTATTTTGCTCTAAGACCACATGAAAAAAAGCTTCCATGGGACCGCTAGTCCCATTAAATAGAAATACAAGGATCTGAAATGGTTTTGACCTATACTGGACCTATGTGCATAGCCAAACGTAGCAACAATACTGCAAACTACCTGGGCTTTCTGTTCTATGTCTGATAATTTTTGTGTGTTACCAAGCTCGTCCCGGAGCAAAGGGTAGCGCGTAGACACCTCCTTCTTCCCTCTCTCCTTCACTGGGAGACATTAGATTAATGGGAGCCATCTGTGACCTGTGCTGTCCCCGGCACTGGAGCTGTGGAAGCCACTAAAAGGCCAGCAAAGATCAAAGTCCCTTTTCCAACCTAAAGCTAGATTTCTGCTTAGCTCCTGATTGCGGCTTTGAAGCGTGATAGGAATTTTTTCAGTTTTCCATGGAAAAATGACTGTTTCTTGCTGGTTTTGAGTCTGCAAACCTCTGTCAATCCATAGGTAAGCTTCTCATTTAATTGTGCAAGTTTTACTACCTGCTCATCTGTGTGTTGTGGGGCATTTTAGGGCTTGCAGGGTCCTTTCTGTATAGCTCATTTGGCTTCACAGCTCCAGGTTCACGCCGAAGTGCGTATTACCGAGGAGTCGTGGATCCTGGCACTTTTGAGGTTCTGGGGCACTGGAAGCCCAGAGGAATGAAGAATCAAAGTCTTGGCAGTCTCACTACTGTTTTCCATTGCCAGCAGTGAGAAACAAGCCAGATTACCCTGAAGAATTTAACAATGTAAGGCACTGTGTGTGTTTCATAAAAAACCCTGCTGTTGCTTTTTCCAAAATCAGTAATAAAATATAGCATGTGCCAATTTATTCCCTTTTTTTTTCCTACCATAACTTAAAGTTATATATTACCAGGGAGCAACTGAAGAAAAAAGACAAACTAAGATGCTTTTAATTTTTTTTTCCAGCTACTATAACGCACTCATTCTAGTTCACAAAAGAATAATGAAAATCTATGTTTCTTATAAGATTGGGGGATATTCTCAAATCCCTTTATTAAAAAGCAGAGTAAGCGGTGATCACTGACCTATTTGCTGACGAGGTAAGTGTACACACTTTTAACAGACCTGTCGGCAGTCCCTTTTACGTGTAGACTTGGAAGTTGTCCTGTCATGTTGTAATGACCATGTATTCAGCATTTAGTTGTAGTTTTAATCAGGACAGTTTTTCCACAACACAATTTGCAGCACGCGGAAATAAATCCCATGTTTATCTGTGTGAATATGTAGCCATTTCCTCTTCTGAGCCTGCTTTCTCCTCTCTCTTCTTACTTCCCACTTCTTACTGGCTCCCTTCATAAAGACATTAGATGTGATGTTTTCCCTCATTCATGATCTCTGGAAGTCGCTTAACTTTTTGGAGGATAGGATTTGTGTGGAAACACTAGAATAGGACAGAAGTAGCCATGACTTCTGTGGTGATTCTATTCTGTATTTGGGCTCAAATATTTTATCTTCTTGTGCTGTTTGGAACACGATTTGAGCTTGACCTGGGATATTTCTCCACCCTTAGAGTGGTTGGGTAGCATCCTTCCTAGGCAAAGGGCACATTTATTTTCCATTGGACAAGTCCATAAATGCAGAAGCAGGTTATTGCTGAAGCACAATCAAGAGGCAAAATACCATAATTAACGCCTATAGAAAGGATATGGAAGCATCCAGGGATTTATCTTAAGAGCAGGACACAGCCCTTACAATTAGTATTTCTGTGCAGTTGCATCTTAGCCTGTTTGAATGCCATTTAGGGGACTGTATTAACCATCTTCTCTGTGGTATGAACCATGCAATGTTAAGGCAGATTTGGGAACAGGCTGGGGCAGGTTTCACGGTTTAAATCATTTGCTGTATTACGTGATTTCCTTTGCCGATCTTCTGATCGATGCCTGTTTACTGTAAATTTGAATTCTCTTTAATTTTTGTTCTAGTTAAGCCCAGTTCTACTTAACAGCCCTTGTTACATGTATGTAACTCTGTAGCCATCATTTCATCCATTCTTCACTTCAACGGCTGGGTTTTCAGGTCATTTGCCCTGTACTTTAGCAAAAGAGATAATTTTATGGCATAATCCTGGAGGGAATTAAATATTCCAAAACTTGGAGGAAAAGAGCTCTCAATTTTTTATAGTTTCAATCTCAGGCATTTATAGGATTTTACATGCATTGGTACAGTCATAAATAATGTCAAAATAATGACTTTCTTTCATATGACGTTGTGGCTATAGAGAAACGAAATACTTCTTGAGAAAGATCTTTTCAGACAAATCTGACATCTTTATACTTGAGTCACGGCAATTGTAACTACCTTATATTTCTTAACCAAAGTTCTTTTCAGCTTCAAGTGGAAATGGATGAGACATTTTGGGGGAAAAAAAAAAGACATTTTAAAAATCTTCCTTATATATCCTTAAAAAAGATACTTACTTTTTGTTTGGAAAGAAAAGAATACAGAGATATTTTGGAGTGTTGTGGCTTCTGAAAACCTAGTATAAAGCCTCCAACATCTTTTGTTCAGTTGCCCAAAGAAGAAAGGAATAAATATCCCAAATCAAAATACAGTGTGTTTGGTCTTCGATAACAATCCGTACTGAGTGGATCAGATGCCATTTTTTGGGCTGTTACGGAATAGTCTGGCCCCTGCTCCTAAATATGAAATATATCTTTAAAATCTGCTTCTGACAGGTATTGATATTTGGCAAAGGAAAAGGAAAAAAAAAGGTGCACCTTTGGACCTTTTGCAGAAATACTGGAAGTGCTGTGGAACTAGAAAATTGCAAAAGGATATTTAAACTCAAATATCTAAAGCTCTAAGCTGCGCAGAGCAGTGGACTGTTGCAAAGCACGTAGCGGGAAGTAGTTGGAGGTACAGAGTAACAAGATTATCACCGGAAAGCCAAAAGGGGCCTTTATCCAGGGGATACCTTTAGGTTTTAAGAAGCCTTGTTTTACATGCCTTTATTTTCTTGAGAACTTCATGAAACTTGGGTGAACTTTGCAGTTGCAACGTCAGCCAGATGAGGAGCTTTTGTGACCGGATTCTGCTTGCCAGCCTGCTGCGGTGGATCTGGGGGGGTCCAAGTGCTGTTCGGTCCGTATCTCCCGCTGCAAAGCACTTTGCTTTTCTGAAAGCATCATGGCCGTGGCAGAAAAGTATGTCCAGCTAATTTCTGTGCCTTGTGGGCATAGCAAAGGCCAGTTAAGGCAGGAAAAAGAAACCTTTTAGCCTAGCGTAAGATTACTTTTGGAAGGCGGCGTTTTTTTCCTGAGTTTGCAAACAGTATGTTGAATTTTATGAACGTGCTTAAATTGGGGTGAGGCTGACCTGCCTGCGAGTGACTCTGTGCGAGCACATTCTGTGCTTCACGTGGAAGCTGCAGCTTGCGGAAGAGGTGTGGGGTTTTTGGGTCCCAGTGCCTGTGGTTACATTTTTGGTGGCTTTGTCAATTCTGAAGTGGGAGGTCTCCAGGCTCTTATATCAGCAGAGGGTAGCTCCCATCAGCAACTGCTTCATGGATGGCGAAGGATCAGCGACATTATTAGGAGGCAGCATCGCTTCTGTGGACCAGTGTCGCTGATCCACATCCCCTCGCGGGTTGCCATGACCAGTGGTGTGCACCAGCGGGACCACGGAGGTGATGGGGATCGTTCATTTTCTAAGCACGGTCCGGTGCAGAAGTCATACCACAGTCAGGCAGCACACGCTGCCCAAAATGATGTTCCTCCCCAGCTCTGAGGGAGGTGGCAAATGGGTTGCAGACCCCCTGTGGGCCTTCCCTAAGGGCGCTGCCCGGGCCGTGCGGAGCATCACTGCGCCTTGGCGGGATGGGGTGGTTGTTATACTGCCAGTATCTGCTCCAGATATTGATTTCAGTCTCCTGGGGGAAAAGAAAGTCATGGGTTTTTTTTTTTTTTCCTGAAGGAATCTGTTTCTTTTCATTACTCTCTGTATATCAGATTCTAGCCTGACTGTATGTAAAGCCTAGATGGTGCGAGATTAATTTTAATTATTTTTCATGCATATTTCGATGACAAGCGATATATTTTTGTCTGTGTGCTTCAAAAGTAGAAAACGTAAGGAAATTTTTGTCTTAAACATTTTGCCTGCTGTCACAGTCACTTTATGTTATCAGGCTTGATGGTAGGGTACAAGAAAAAAAGCTAAAAGCAAAGAAAAAAAGAAACAAGAAAAAGGAATACTTTAACAATGATAATGTTTAAGGTTTATTGTGTGTATTTGATTGCTTTCTTCATTTCATTTTCAGTGAGCAGAATAGAAATACTGTTATGAATTGGCAATTTTTATTTCATTTAAAAATATCATGTCTTTGTTCTTGCTGAAAGTGTTGACAATGCAGCCTTTGTTTAGTTTAATTAACTCATGTTACAGTACTGAATTGAAACACACTCAGCATTAAATCAAGTAAAAGGATTTTTTAGAACTCTTTTCCATATCCAGAAAATGAAAAGAAATAAAAAAAATTAATTCCTCTGAGAAGCTGGAGGAGAAACTGGATATTTTTAATGGGATATTTTGAAGTGCCATTTTCATTTTTATTTTCCATGGCAGGAATGCCAAAAAATATAAAGTTGTGAAATCCCACTGAAAAGCAGATGCTGTGAAGTCATTCTGAGTCCTCGTATGTTTATAATAGTATTACATGATGTTACAGGGTTTGTAGTTGCGAGCTACATGGCTTAAAGAGCTTTAAGATACTGATAGTGCCCTTTTAGCATATGATAACTGGAAAGATAATGGAATCCATATTTCATCTGGTGGAGTCCAAGTCTACTAGGCTTTGGTTTGAGCTCGAATCTCCAGAAAGGCAGCGGTGCCTTATGCAAACGAAACACGTATCTCTCTGAAATCCTCTCAAGTAGCACCCAAGGAATAAGTGAAAGGAATATGGGAGAGACACTGACATCTTAGAAACTTTTTTCCTGTAACATATTGAAAAAGTAGGGCTCGCTGGCCAAGGACTGCACTGTTACAGATGGCATCATAGTTAACAGTATATCTGGAAATTAGCTTTAGCACCTCCAGAGAAATGGCACCATTTTTAAATATACTATACAGCTACACAGGCGTCTGAACAGTGGGCTTAACTCCTGTTTGCGACAGTGAGAACTTGGGTCTTAAATTAGAATAGGGCCAGCAGACCGGTGGAGTGCAGGGAGCTACACAAGGAAAGAATTTGATCCCTTGTGGACAAATTTTATGTTCTTGTGCCCTGTCTGCTACAAAAGGAGGCTTCATTTTGTTATGCACTGATTAATTTTGGAGTCTTCCCTCCTGTAATAAAATACATTTATGATGGAGCACGCACAGATCCAACTGAGCTGGCTCTGGGAACTGGAAATGCTGTGCTCCCCCTTGTTTACATTATGTATGGATGTACCACGCTGCCTGGGTTGTTGCATTATTTTATAGCTATTTCAGAAAAGCAAATGGCCACACGCTCAGGGCAGCAGGGGAAGAAACTGCACTTAGCCAGTGATTTTCACAAAATAGTGCGAGTGGAGTGTAGCCATAACTAAGTGTGGGAAAAACCCGCAAGCAGTGGGAGTGGGGAGGGGAAGTGTTTGGAAGAACTGTCTTTTATTTCAAGTAGAGAACAGGCAGGAATTCAAAGCAAGCTGCATATGCCCTAGGATCAGGAGATTCCCTCACTTGTTCTTTTAGGGCAGCAGGAAAACAACATTGTCGCTTCGCTGTCAGTAGCTTTATTGCTGCGGTTGTGCCCAACGGTGTGGGTGAGTAGTTCGCCTTGTTCTCATATGAGAAGGGTGGCATTTACTCACCCTGCGTACGATCGGGTGGGCCAGGAGGAGCGCTTTTTGATTCAGCTCTGCCCTGGGCATGCCCTCGGCGTTGGCTCTGCCGAGGAGGCACACCATGCCTCCCTAGGTGCCATTGCTCCTGGTGCTTGAGGGGGAAAGCCCATGCTGCACAAGGAGGCACTATTACCCAGGGAGGGGGAAGATGTGTCTACAACTGGTAAAGCGGAGGTTGTCTTGATAGGGCATGACCCCGACTGAGGTTAAATCTGCTTCTCTCTACTGCAGACCCTGAGCAGGAAAATTCCCACCCGATCTCATTCAGATCTTCGAAGCATTACCCTTTCCTCATGCCTCTGGATCTCCTCTTCCTTTCTTCTACTCATAATTTTTTGGCACCGAGTTTTCTGCCTCCTCACCTTCCCCTAATGCAGTTGACAGGTGAGTGTTCTCTTGAGCAGATCTTGCCGTCTGGAACAGTTTTCCTCCACTCGGTTGGCTTTCATCACTTTTCACCTCCAGATGAGCATGTGAGGTCGCCACCAGTATACCTGGTCCATAGTGTTAGCCCAAGAGCCCAAGCTGGTGCTGTCTCCGGTCACCATGACTAGTCTGCCAGGGGGCAAGCTAGCCTTTAATATCACCTCCTACATCCGTGTGACTGCACCTGTATCTTAATCATACAGTCGTGGGATCTCAGCTCATGGGTGCAGGAGGGCAGCTCTTTGGGACTTCCTGTTATTTAACAAAAAGTTCAGCATCTCCTTTTTGAGGTCTTGCATGACCTTTGGAGCATCCTTTCCTGGAGCACTCCTGTGTTTGTAGCTGCAATCAAACCAGTCCTGCAAAGCAGGTGCTCTGGACCATGCGCTTTGAGTTGCAGCTATAGGGAGGCTATAGGCAGCTGCAAAACTACCTGGGTTTGGTTGAGAGATCCAAGAGAAATACGAAGAGTAGAGAATAGCTTTGTCTTTTACTTGCCCATCTACTTACTGGGATGCTTGTAGTGTAATTGTTCCATACCTGATTAACGCTGTTCTTTGCTCAAGCGTTTAGTAAGGATTTTTCTGCCAGATTCAGAATTTAGTCGTGAACTTCTGTCCTGAATTTTAAGATCTTTCTTAAAAGAGCTTTCTGCAGCCGGCAAATATCAACCACAAAACCTCCTTTGTTATTGTTTCAGTGGCGCAGGGGCTTTACCCTGAAACGTTGGGACACGCAAGCCTTTTGTCTCATTATTCCCCTTCGCAGATGCCCAGCCTTGTTTGTTTGTTTGTTCCCCAATCACTAGTGTGAAGGGCATAGTTCTGCCAGTAATCATAGCTACGGCAGAGGCCAAAACCGCCTTTATTCCATTTACAGCATCCTGTCAAAAAACACTCAATACCTACATTACTTGACAGCCCTTGAAAGACGGCATGTTTACACGTTCAGCATTTTCTCCGTGGAGGAAATAAGCAGTCACTTACAGGGTATACCATTCTTACCTGGATAGAAAATCAGTTAAACTATGTTCTGGATTCTAGGAAGAAAAAGTCAATAATCTTTTCTCCATTGCCCCCTGGTTACAGCTAACAACGGTGTGTAGTTAGGGGGTCAGGGCGGCAAAGTCACCGTCTCAGTGGCTGGAAAAAATTGAGATTCCCAATTTGTAGCCAATTGCTATCATGGTTACAAGGTGTTTCATCAGTTAAAACGCATTCGCTGGATGTGTTTGTGTGATCTGTCAGCCTGAAATGTGGCACAAAAGCGTCAAATGAGCGCAAATGGAGATACCTCAGGTGCTTCAAAATAAGATGTCACAGCGCTGAAAAATCAGTACCTCACTCCAGCTGCTCGATTCAAGGAAATTAAATTGGCTGATTCTTCCAGCTCTCCAGGCAACAGGGAGGATTAGCAGAAAATCTCACAGACTAAACAGGGAGGTACTCAGCAAGGATGTGTCTTAGCATCTCCCCCTCTCTGGCCTGCTGGTACCCGAGCATGGTGCCTCTGTCAGGCTAGGACCCAGATGGTCTGGAGAGGATGGGAAACTGAGCAGGAATTGCTCTTTTGAGCATGCAGCAGCTACACTTTTGTTTTCCTTATTCCTGACTGTTGAAAGGGCTCCCCGGGTGACAGCCCGACGTGCATGGGAAGAATGGAAGGGCCTTTCTCTCACTGCTGCCTTGCAGGGATCTCTAGGATATGAGGGTAAGGATTTGATGCCTTCCAGCATGTGGAGGGAATTGAACTGGGATTTATTTCCAGCATGCTCTACTCAGCAGGGTGTGAGGGCATTGGTAAGCAATGGCTTATGGGCAATGAGTTTGGATGCTCATGGCTGCTACAGTCAGCTCTCAATTCAGTCACTGGCCCTGACTCTTGTTGTGTCACCTCGTCTCATTTTCTGGGGCCTCCTCCTTGGGACAGCAGACTGTAAACTGTAAAATATACAGTTCCTGTTACATGAGAGTGGAGCTAACAACTCCCGCACTGGTCTTGGAGTGGCAAAACAGCCATCCTCTGTGGCTTTGCTTGTCTTACCTCTCTGCCTTCCGAAGTAGTATCTGTCCAGTGTGTAGTAAGTACAGCTATTGTGGTCACCTCATACAATTGTCATTTTTTTAAATGCCCGTCTCATCATAAATCTGCTTGTACATATAAACCTGAGTCTTGAACTGCACGATCTGCACCGGATGAAACGGTAACCACATGGTGGTACTGCCGCCCCCCGCAGCACTAAGGGCCAGCTGGAGCAGAGCTGCTTTTCAGGTAAGTGTCCAAAAATGTGGATGCTTTTTTAGCTTCCTTTTGGATCTCCCAGCCCTGCAACACCGGCAAGTTCGCTTGAAAAAGAAAAGAATGGAAAAAGTCTTTAAACAATGTTTCTAATATTGCCTGCTTCCAGCATTGCATAGGACGTGGAGGGGAATAGATTTGCTGCGCGCAGTTCTGCTTGCGGATCCAGTTGGCTCTTGAAGTGTGTGAGGGTGAAAAGCAGATGATAAGAAATACATATATATCCGGTACTTATCCAAAGGAACGCAAGTTATCTTAGAAACTGATATATACAGCGATCAGAGGATCTGCTGGGAAACTGTTCCCTCTGGCATTACGTGCAGCCAATGTTTAACAGTACTGAATTAAAAGCGTGATAGTTTAAGACACAGGAACTCTTTCCAAATGAACCTTCCAGGGGAGCATAGCGGAGAGAAATTCACGTTGCGATTTGGCTGAAGAGGAAGGTTAATGCCATTTGTGCTTATTGCAACTGCGATGGGATATTTAATGACCGCAGGTAGCTAAGGCCTGGGGCTGAGATCTGATCCTGGAGGCAGCAGCGCGGTGCAATGCATCAGATCGCCGGTACCGCTTCCTTTCTTTAATGAGGTCTCCCATCCAAGGATGGATACAGCCTGCTCTGGCGCAGCTTGCGAATCCGACTGGATCGCAGCACACAGCTGAAATAATTGGAGAAGAATCTGCGTGTGGGAGGGCAGGAAATCAGCTGCATGTATTCGCATCTTGAAGCCAGAGTTAGCGTCGCGCTGCTTTTTGGCAGGGCTTCGGTCACAGCTTCTGGTGTCCAAACCAGCTTGCTCCTTGCTCTCCTGCATCTGTAGGCAGCCGTGGCCGTATCCAGCTCATCTGAGAGGAGAAGGCAGGGGGGGTCGCACTGGCACATTCGCAGCTGATGGCTGACAAAGGCATTTAGAGCAAAGCTAGCTCAGATTTTGCTCCGGTGTGTGAAGTTTGCCCTCCGAAGGCTGTGATTTTTTTTTTCCTAGCCGGTGGCAGAGATGGGAAAACACAGATGAGCCTTAACCAGGCCTGAAGAGGCTGGAGCACATCAGCTGCTTTTGCCATATTGATGAAGCACCTGGGGCATTCGTTTTGAAACCCAAATGCAGGCTGTTCACCTGGATTGCCAAGTACAACAGAAGCTTCTTTCTGGCTGGCAGGGTGGTATTAATTTAAAGAGAGAGCACCATCTGCAGGGCCTTGGAGAACAGCAATCGGAGGAGAAAGGTTGCCGGGAAAAGTCTCCTCCTGATCCGGGGGCCTTGCCACCCCCATCTATTACCTATCATTTCTAATTAGCGGATGTATCTTGGGGAAATCTGCTCCGATTTGCTTTCTTACAGCTGCTTTTCTTGCTAAGAGCTGCCCCTCTAAGCTCGTTTTGCGGACTTTCACAGCCACTGGGAGCGATAGCGGTCTCGGTGACCCAGTAATTAAAGAAGTCCTGTACTTCCTCGCTGCGGAGAGCTGCCCCTTTGTCCTTCTTTTTTTCTCTCTGCAAGGCCACTACCAGATGGTCAGAGATTTTTTGTCCTTTCAAAAGCCTCGTGTTTTTCCCATCTCATCAAACATGTCTCAGCCATGCTTAATTAGCTTAAGGCTTTTCAACCACCACCACCCCCCCCTTCCCCGATTCGCCCCCCAGGAGATGAGTTAAGGACCTGAACAATTTCAATAAAGAGCTTGGAAAGCAAATCCTTAGAGGCTAGGCATAACTGCAGGGGAATGTAATGTTATTTAGTGTTGGGGACCAGTGGTTTGTTCTTTCTTCTCTCCCTTCCCTTCTGTCTGTCCTCCTATCCATCCTTCTGTCCGTCTTTGCCATTCTTATCCCTCAGAATATTCAGGGATGCCCCTTGGCTCTTGGCAGTGTTTGGCAACATCTGAGCGCTGGTGGTATTCAGAGGAGGACTGTCGCCCTTAGCTCAGCAGCAGAGAACTGTTCCTTTTAACCTGTTTTAATCTGTTTAGGTCCCCCAGAATAAAACCCGGCAAACGTAATTAGCTAACCGGTGCTAGGAGACTGTTGGATTGGGGCATTTTGGTTTAGGGTGGTGGGGGTTTTTTGTTTGCTTGGTTCCCAGACTTGTTTGAAACTAGCTTGTGAGCTTTAGTTACAGATCAGAGCAGTTGAGATGAAAGCTTGGTTAATTAACAGAAAAATAAATTTGCATCCTGCTTTGTGTTTGACATTGAACAATATTTGTTTCTGCATTGTCACATACGCACTTTTATTAGTAATCTCCGAGCTTTAGCTGTATGACTGCAAACAAGATTTTTAGAAAAACCACAAAACACGAGTCCTTCCCGTCTTCCCCCCCTCCCGATAAAGCATGAGGGAGAGCTGTCTAAGCATGTGAAGCACAGATTTTGTGTGGGATGTCGGATACCTCAGAGGTACCTGTGGACATTTGCCACATAATTGAATTCAGTGTCTTGCGTTTTGCATTTCCAGGCAAATGAGAGCACCCAGCCATCAGGTGTTTGTACCACTAGAATTAAATACCTGCTAATTTAGCCGCTCTGGAGATAAATGTTTAGATATAATTAAAATGACTAGCTGTAAATACATGAAGCAGTCCATGGATGACAGACAAATGTAGGAGGGGGTTTCTTCGCAAGCATGGAGGAGGTGACCTCAGTTACTGCAGTTTTCTCCCTGACACCCCGCTTCGTATGTATAAAGTAGGTGTTGACGGGCACGTGCTGCCCAGAGGAGAGCAGTGCTTTATATAAGGCTAGATTGAAATGCTGTCCTTATGCTATTGCGATTTTTGGTATTTTTTAAGCCATCGAGGGAAATAAAATGTGAAGAGTGTGTCTAAACGAATGCACAACGTAGTTTTGTGTCACAGCGAAGCCCTGTAACATTGCTACCTCGATTTGGGTAACTCAGGCTGTCGTTAAACAAAGAGGAGTGCAGCTCCCCGGCGTATTGACATTGCTATTTACAGACCGTGTGGTAATCTTTGAAGTGCTAACTGAATTTTTTTTTTTAAGAGAGACGCTGCGTTTTTCTTTTATATTTGTTTTCCACAAAAAGGAGTGGTAGTATTTTTATGATGGCTGGTGCTTAGTGGAGCTCCTCTGTGTAAAGATAACAAATGAGTTACGCGACCTGACATTCTCCCTGGGAACGCGCTCAGAACGAAGCAAGCCAGTGGCATTTCAAAGTCTGCTTGTAAAGTAGCTGGTTATATGCTTTTGGTTATCACAATTGCTGGCAAATGCCATTTCTCTGGTATTTTGAGCCTTTTCTTAATTGATTGGGAGGTGGAAGAGACTTTGGGCAAAACCCCAGGACCCAAAGGACGCGTATGCAGAACGAAATGGCACCACTTGAAGCTACGCCGTGCTTTACTGTATCCCTGTCCTGTCCGACGAGAGTTTGCAGTAGTTAAGCCTGCTGCCGGCTTTCGAAATGAAGGAGTGAGCTGTAGCCCTTTGAGAGCAGCCGCAGCAGGTACGACTTGCTGGGCACACTTCACAACCACTGTCTCCCTCGTCCTCTCCCTGCTGGGAGTTGCTGAGGAGGCATTGCCCGGAGCAGCAGGGGCTCCCCAGTCACTCACTGGGCAGACCTGGCACTGGTGCTGTGTGTCCCCACGGCGGGACTAAATCAGAGCTGGGCGGATACATCCATAGGGAAGGTGGAGGAAAGGGCAGGAGGACGATGCAGTCTTGGCTGTGCTCGGCCAGGGTGGCCGAGGACACCCGAGATGCTGCCGCCCAGCAGCCCTCAAAGCCTTCGTGACAAGGTTTGCGCAAGTTCTGTCTTTCTACAAAATATTTTGTCTTTCACCCAACACTATATGTCAGCAGGAATTTTGTTTTGGCAAGAAGGAAGCTCTTTTTCCACATTTCACTGGTTTCTGGTTTCTGGAGACTTCACAGTTTTGTTGTTATAAACCGTCATGCATCTAAACTGATTGGCCCCCTAGCAGCCCTTGAAAGATTGTTTGAAATAAAACCAGCTAAGGATAGAAAACCACCTTTCCTGAGGCCTGATACTCGAATCGCTTTTGCGCTACCCTCGGGAGGGATGGCCTTTGGTTAGAAGCTCCGCTCTATCAGCGGAGAGCCGGCTGCGCGTGACCACAATGGTAGCGCTCCAAGGACTGAACTTTAATGATGAATGTCGCAAAACGCTGCTACATGGGCTCACTCTGGGGATGGTAATTCTGTCTACGGTATGTGATCTGTGTCACCTGGAGTTTTTATCATTTCTTTCAGCTATTTGCAGAGTTCTTTCTCGTGTTTGGGCTGCGGAAGGAGCTGCGTTAATTCAGAATTAGTAAACCCGAGGAGAGGCAGAAATAAAATGAATCTGAACTTTCAAGCTTGCTAAAGCAAACGTGCCATGAGAGCGAAGAGTCAGTAAACTGAACTTAGCGAGCTTTAATTTGGGTCTGTTTTCATTATACTTTCTATTGTACCATAATTGATACACTATTAAGTCATCTCTTGGGTTATGAAATACCACTGTATTAAGGAAATGAAACTTAAGTGAAGGACTTTGCTGGCAGGGAACCTGCAGAAGGATGAGCGGGATCCTTTTAACCATTAGTATTGTTACTACCGTCATTAATCATTACTGCCATGTAGCCGTGCAACACAGTTCCTAAACTAGAACTGATAATATCACGCAAGGTGCCGTACACGGTTGTCTCTCCCTAAGGAGTGCACAGCCTAAATTTCATGGCTTTGCATGCTTATCAGCCTACTTGGAGCATCCGTTTCATGGATTTCCAACGTGGTTGTACTGCTGTCTTATACACGTATCACCTGTGACCAGCGGGCTTCCTCCAGCTCCTGCTGGTTGAAGAATTAGCTCGCTTAGCTCTGCTAGAAGTACTTGCACTTCCCTTCTGTTCCTCCCTCCATGAAAGTTTGTTTTACAACATCAAAAAATACTCATTTCCTTTTAAATTTGGGAGCTATTTCACTTTTTTTTTTTTTAAACAGAAATCTGATAGCTTCAGTTCATAATTTTATCAGGAGCCAGCAACATGTCTCTGGAAATCTTGGCCTTCTCGGGCTGCATTTGTACGACTCCTTGAAAACGTGACATTCCCCATAAAACTATCTGTTCTTTTAAAAGAAAAAAAAAAAAATAATTTGATTCAGGAAAAAGGTTTTGTTCGAAATATTTTGATCAACTCCACGTGTGCCTTTCCAGTCGGTTCCCTGTGCAGCAGGACCACCCGCTGCCTGCGGGATGCAGTAGCTGTGGTGGCTTTGGTGAGGTGTTGGGGCTGCTGCCCACCGCCCGGCCCGGCTCCAGCCTGAGCCAGGCGCCTTCCCAAGCTTTGATGGTGGAGACAAAGCAGCCAAAACCTCTGTGAGGTGCCGCATGAAGTGACGTGACATGGAAACTTTCCCTCTCCTCCTCATCCTTCCCTCTGCCTAAGGTATGTTTGAGGCTTAGGTAAAGTTTTGTTTTATTCAGCTGTTGCGTTTTTGCGAGACCATATTCGTTGAACGAAGCTAAAACCTGTGGCTATCGTGTAAAATCAGTCTAGCCTCCACTGTGCAAATTCCTCATGAACTTCACTGCGCAATAAATCCAAGTTAGCTTTGCACAATACTCCCAGATTTCAGCAGGATTTTTCAGGCTGAGGCTCAGTGATGCTCCACACTTAAGAGCCTCCTAAGATTTGCAATCAGGGCTCGGCATTGTCACAGGTATTTGGTGTGAATTGAAACAACCCGTTAAGGCACATGGCTTATTTCTCCCCCTCCACCCCTAATAATCTCTACACCTGATAACTGAAAGGCCACAGACTTTAAAGTTTAAAGTACAGCTCGTGTAGGGACCCCTTTTAGGTGCTTACATCAGAAGAACAGGGTAGTGCAGGAGGCAAGATATTTATCTAGATTTGCTGTGAACTGTAAACCCTCTAGGCAAAGCCCACCTGTTTTCTATGTTTCAGGCCCTCCCCTTTTAGAGTCTTTAGTATTTAAAATCGATTCTATGTGAAAAGAGCCATGCAAGGTGTTTATTTTATATCCTTGCTTTCCTTATGTAAATAAGAAACATCCTGTGCATAGTTGTGAAAAGAAGTTGTTTGAGTCTCCTCAGATTGATGGTTTTTAGTGCATTGAAGTGCAGTAAAAAATGGAAACTATAAAACAATATAACGTGAATTGTCTAGACCTTTAAACCTACTCAGGAGATCAAGAGTTATATATTTTATATATATATATATATTTAAAGAAACTCAATAAACCTTGCTTTTAAGATTGTGAAATTTGCTATTGACAGGGCTGAACATAAACACGGTTCAAGGCCAGTGACTTAATTCTAGATGACACCACTCCTAATCCTTTATGGCTGAATCCTTCAGTTTTATCTGTGACTCTGGGAAAACGGCTGTCAAGGCTGAAGTCACTTGCACCGGGGGATTAGCAATCTTTGCATTCTTTTGAAAGCTTCACTGGTTCCCGTGAAAGTAACAGACGCCGAGGCGTTTGTGGAGACTGGGCAGTGTACAAATCCTTGCAAACCTGGACCACAGCGCACATCTGTAGCCTCTGTTTCTGACCCTCGTGCTGTGTGCTGGCAGGAGCTCTGTGTCGTCCTCCAGCTGTGGGTGCCCGAGGGGAGAAGAGGGGAGACGTTGCTGCTGGCTGACCCTAGGGCAGAACCACTCTATCAGTTTCTTTCTTTTTTTTTAAGCCCTGAACGGTCAAAAGCTGTATTATGAAATGACTTCGAGCATCTGCAAGTTCATGAGCTAAGAAGCTCTTTGTTATGAATAAATCATAAAGCGTGGTCCAGATCCAGCAGTCTGAAAGAGTTTAGCTTGAGGAAGTGCTTTTAATATGTGCATGTCATCCTCCTTTCGCAGAACAAAAGTCTGCTGCGATCAACTGCTAATACAATTATTCTTTTCTGGCTTAATTGGTAGAGGTCTTGACTTCGGTGCTAAGATCCCAAGTACAAGCCTTTACGTTTTCTGACACCCCGTAGCAGAGGGATGGCGTTACGGAAGGGCTAAGTACTGCAGCGTGCCAGCCTGGGTTTCAGTGCTTTTATATGGCATGTGGCATTTCTGAGGATCCCACAGCCCTGGCCGCTGTATTCTGGCTGACCTTCAGGACACCTCATTGTAAGGAACCCTTCTTAGCCGTCAGTTATTAAGAGGATTTTGGGAGACGTTATAGACTTGCTCAATCGCTTCAAGGAAAATTATAGTTATCTTGTTAGACTCAAGAGTCTGCCAGTTTTCATGATAGACACCGGGGGGTTTTTTTTTAGCAGTTCTGCAAATTCTGTTGTGGGAAAAAGAAGGCAAAAGCCATGTTGTTAGTTATAATGTCACTGAGCTTTCTAAGCACGGGTTAGAGAGGTGGTGTCATCCCTACAGCAGTGAGAATTGGCATTGAATTTTTAGTCCGTGTTTAGGATCCCAAATAGGTGGCCTGGTTTTCAAAAATGCTGAGCACATCCCAAACGCCTTATGAAGGGAGACCATTTGAAGCCAGCTGGAGCTGCTGGGCACTTGGAGCTTTTGAAAATCAGGATCTAAACTCTGTTTTAACTTGCTCCTAATGTTAGTCACCTATTTTTGAAAATACTGACCTATGTCTGCTGACATCTAGAACAACCTCTGTGTTAAAAGAGCGTTTGATGGGGAGAGGGGATATGATCTCCAGTGCTAAAGTAAAAAATCCTGGTCTTTTTGAAAACATATTCTCTGATAAGCAACATATCGAGACAAAATGGAAAGTTCTCCCCCACCTTTTTTTTTTTTTCCTTAAAGACTTTTGTTCAGACTTTGTGTTATGTGGTTTGTATTTTTGGCCTCAAGTTTCTATTTGGTGCTTTGAGATATAAAAGGACTTTGAGGAACCTTCAATAATTTGGAGTGAGGTGAGATGGTTGAGGAAATAACGTGCTTAAGCTTTCCAAATGAGTTGCTCCAATTTTTACCCAATGTAACAGTAATGGCCTGGTCATAAGCCAGCCTTGGTCTAACTTGCTATTTGTATTTACTTTCTTTTGATTCAAATAACCCTCTGATATGTGTGAAATCTAGAGTAAATTTCTGACCCCTTGTTCTCCTGCTTATAAAGTTACCAGAGTGACCGGTAGCAGCAGGATGGACCACTTCAAATAGTGGGTACAAGCTCATATAGGGAGAAGTGGTATTAGAAGCTGTTTGGGAGACAAAAAAGCCCCTAGTACTTGCCCCCTCTGCCTAGAATGAGCTATGAAGATCTGATAAATCACTGGACCCGAGTTGGTGGTGATTAGAGTTGATGAACCTCACTGAGATCTTCTCCAGAGTGCTCTATTGGGGCTCTAATGCGTGTTACTCTCTCTTTGCTTGCCCATGACTGGTGAGTAGTGTCCTGAAGAAGAAAAGTTGTCTCTCTTAAGCGTCCTGTAATCAGGAAGCTATTCTTGGGGGTGTCTGCTACCTATTTTTTTAGGTAACTCGCAAGAAACAAAGTGGCCTTTCCCTTGTAATTATCACACTCCCTCACCATGGTCATGGGCTTTTCCCCAGGCTACAAACTGGAGCCATCTCCATAGCTAGAGACTGAGCCAGGGGCAGCACGGGGAGGGAGACTCGCTAAAATCAAGAAAAAAGGGGGGAGGCAAAAAAGAAAAAACCAACCAAAAAACCCTGAGTGTTAGGTTATGGGAAAAAGACAGACAACGTTCAGCTTAAAGCAAATAAGCCCAGATCCCTGTTTTACAAAGCTGAGGTCAGTTGGGAAGAACTCTGGAGCTGTTCGAAGGGGGAGGATTATGGTTGTTAGTATTCTTTGCATTATGTTATCTAAATGTAAATTCCTGTCTCTGATGTAACATCCTAGTTAGAGCCTAGAATTTATGAACCAAACAAAGGATGAAATGTGAAAAAGTTGAGAAGAAAAATCTTAGCTCTGTCTTTGTGTAATTCTTACTGAGACCTAATGTAAATGGAAGACAAATCAAAGGCAACAATAGCGCCGCGCATTTTATCTCACACCCTGTGATGCATGTTAGTGTTGTTTCCCATTGTGAGCCAGAAAGAACATTTACAATTTTAGAAAACACTGCATAATGTCTCTCTGCAAGGAAGAGAAGCAAGTGTATGACTGCCAGGACTGGCGCTTGCTTTTTCCTGGCCTGCAAAATTGCTTTTCTGGAAGTTCTGTTGTGGGCAAAATTTTTCTACCCCACACTGTAAATTTGGAATTTGGTCTTAAAATTTTATCCAAAAAAAATATAGCAAATAAACCTCACCGATTTGGTAATCTAAATCCAGTCATTAGCCTTGCCAGGAAATACCAGCCAAGCCAATCACCATGTGGCGATACGCTCCTAGGATGCAGATGATAACACCCAGGCTGGTGGAGGAATTTTTCCTAAAAGCAACCCACAGGAGTCATTCTTTCCCTTGTGCTTTTCAGTGTTTTGCAAATGCTCCTGGCTTCGTGGGAGGAGGTGAGTGTCAGGAGGACGGGGGGGTATTTCGGGTGTTAAACACTAGCTGCGCTATCGCCGTCTGGCTCTGCACCTCCCTCACTCCCCAGAATGTCAGTGGCAAAAGCTGACTTTTTAGACATGCCGCTGCAAGGCGTGGAGAGCGTGATTGATTTTGGTCCTCTCATGGCTGATTTCTATGTTCTCTGCTCAGAGGAGGATGTGGTTATTGCCTGCTGGCATAGGGCAGCCGAAGGTTAGGACCACCCCTTGCTCTGATGTAGTTCTCTTATTTTCTGGGGAAACACCTTACTCCACATCATTGTCTTACAATTTTGCTCTTAAATTCATCCAGTTATCAGTAGAAATTAAAAATGGCATCCAGGCTTAGGAGATAATAGAGCATTTGCAATACGTTTGCTTTCCCTCCCGTTCCTTTGAGGCTGGCTGGTGTTGGCTCGCTCACTGCTGTAGAGGAGGATGCCAGGTTTCACCAGAGAACTGGGGGCAGCGATCAGCATTAATGACATCCTCTGACAGCAGAAGCTGCATGAATCTCCAGCTTTCAGCGACGGCTTCTCTCCACGGGGCGCATGGCGCTTCCCAAGCAAAATGGGGAGCATCGCCTTGGGTGAGACATCCAGCACCGCCATCTATCACTCAGCTGTTCTCTTCTTTCCAGAGGGAAAACAACTCCCAGCCACTCATTGCTTACTGCCCTTGAATGTAAATATATACACACAAGTGTGCCGCCGTGTGTGTTTTATTTAAACATCTGTTATATTTTGATGCATCACCATCCAGGTCCGAAACAACAGCCCTGAGAACTGGAACAGGTGAGGAGCTCAGTACCAAAATTAGTCCTTTAGAGCAGATTTGTCTTTATCACCATATAGTTAAAGCTGAACTGTAGAATTTTGGCTTTAATGGAGTCAGAGCAGAGCTCAGTTTAAAAAAAAAAGAAAAAGGTGGTACATTTCTTTAATTGTTTTTGAAAAATGATCATTATTGAACATGTGTCTCAGTAAGGGAAAAAGATAATGATGAATATCATCTATAAGGTCTTTGATATTGAGTACTGTCAATTACCTCTTCTTTTCAAGCAAATGAGTTTCTTATTATGTTCAGCTTGGTTTTAGGAAGATAACAGGTTTCTAAAAATTAAAACGGAATTCTCGGTCAGGGGGTGATGAGCCTTTAGAAATTCAAGTACTCTTCCCAAAACCAGCAAGACATTTCAGTCGGGTGTGTTGTATCCTCTACCTCTGGTTATCCAAGTTTTTATTGAGGTTTGGGGGCTTTTTATTAATTTTTTATTCTTCGTGGTGGCTGTTGTATCTTTGAAAATCACACTGTACCTGTAAGGTCACATCTATTAGCAGGAATTTGTTGAACTTCATGCACCGCTCCTTGTTCTGAATATTCTGCTTTATTTTCAGCTGCAAAATTCAGGTTGGGGTCTCTGGATAAATAACAGGGAAGAGTTTTTTTCCCACACTGTAGAGTGTTGCTGCCTTTCCGGTAGATCCGTATACGCTCCTTATTTACCCTTCTGCTGCTGTTCCCTGCTACTTTGGAGCTCATTCATATACCTGTTAATAGTCTCCTTGAAAACGAGTTGCGCAGAATATTTTCCACGACCCCTTTGACTCAGGGGTAATCTCTTTGAGAAGCAGTGACCCCAGAAATACAGGGGTGCAGGCATAAGGGCGAGCAGCCCTGTCTGTCCGTTATCGGAAACTCAGGCAAAGCCCCCCTTTGTCCCGTGCCCGTGGCGTGCTTTTTCACCTCCTTGTCCTCTCCGCCGTAGCCGGGGAGCAGGGACATCGCAAAAGATGAGGGTGCTTGTCTGAAAGGAACTTTTCTAACTTCCAGTTCTTGGGCAATTTGTTATTTGTGTCCTCTCAAGTTCTCACGCTCTCCCTCCTCACCTTTTCCTTATAATTCCTGTCATAAATACTGTTCCTGTTTGCTCCCATCACCCACCTAGTTCTCATGCAGCTGCTGAGGGCTGGCATGGCCTCTTCTGTTTGGAGCAGCTCCTTCGGAGGGGAACAGAAAGTTCATTTCCATTTTCTGGAATAAATAGTAGGGCATTCTGACAAATCTGGCCTATTTAGGAGATCCAGGACCTCGTTGCTTTCACAGTCTATTGCTTTGCTGCAGTTGCTTCGACATTGTTTGAAATGCTCAGAAAACCCAGCGAATGCAAGATTGGAATGGAATAGGGGCACGTAGGATGTGCTGATGGAAAATCCAGCGGCAGCACGAGCTATTAAATTGTTTGTGCTGGAGGGGAAAGCAAGGCCTATTAAAGCCGTGGGGCTCCCGGATTGGTTCCTCAAAATTAACGACCGAATACTCACCCCCGATGAGTGGTGCAAAGAGGAATTAAACTTGCCGAATGAGGACAGCTGGGGACAGAGGAGGTACGCGGTAATGAGCATGGTGAGGGTGCGGAGAAAACAATGTTGTGGTGGGAATGGAGGTGCACAGGTATCATTCTGGCAGCCGGCCATCCTTCAGGAGGCTTGCTCCCATGGCCACGAAATCGGAAAAACATTTCTGAGTGCCCAACACTGTTCCCCCTGGTGAAAGCTGAGCCTTCAGGGACCTGGGAATTTCCTGCGGATTACACAAAAGGGTCCTCCCGTGCTGTAATACCTCACACCTACACAGGTTTTTTTAGGATCAGGAAGCTAGTGATCGGGAACCGAACCAATTCACTTATGGCTTTCGTAAGTGGTTGAAGGTGGCAGGGGGAAAATGACAGAATGGGAAAGAAAGGTAAATAATCACGCCATTTCTATTCATTCTGAAACCTTTCACTTTTCGTAATACCTCTGAGTATGCTCTCTGCCTTATTGGTAGGCAGGGAAATGGAGCATGAGGGCTTTGGAAGCCGTTTGGGACAGGGGGTCTGCTAGTTTGGGTACAGCCCAGCCCCGTTTCAGTTGTGTTAACAGCCAGCGATTGAGGAATGCGATGAAAGCTTCTGGGTGCTCCTCTTCAGCTGCTCCGTGCTGCAGGCTCCTTCTCTGATGAGAGGTTTCACAGAAGGACCGTCTGGAAAGCAGCAACGTGGCCTCTTGCACAGCCAAGGCTTTTTCGGAATGAAAAAAAACCTGAAAAAAAAAGGGCTTTCCTTAAAATGAGATGCCCTTGTATTCATCAAGAGCCTGCTGCGTGCGGGTTTATCCTGTTGTTGCGGAGAGACAAAAGAGACAAAGAGCTCCTGATGGGCATTAGCGATTTTAGAGACACTCAATTTGTATGGGTCTTATGGACCATATTGCTGAGAGACAATCCTCGCCGCAGTCCTGTTCCCACCTTTAGGGAAAAGGAGGCATAATGAGATTTACTAACAGTGTGTCTAATAAAGGGCTGGAAGGCGATAGGGATAAGCGGATCTTCGACACTTTTAAATCGCGTTAAAAAAAAATTGCGGTTCAGCTTGAGCTGGAAATAACAGTGGCTGGAAGCAGCGCGATGCCTTTAGGTACAGTCGCGTGCGCAAACACAGAGAGCTGAGATGGGGGGCCCAACACTGGAGGGAGAGGGAGCTTCATTGCACCGGGTTACTCTGGGAGACAAAGCCAAAATGCCAAAAGGGAGGGTAAACACTGCGTTTAACAATTGAAGGGGCTGCGATGTGAAGCCTGACAGCCCACGTGTGGCATTAAAAAAAATGATGCTCGGTGCCTTCAAAAGCTCGGCTAAGCTAGCGTCTATGCCAGCCCTCTCTCCTCTGAAATCTACATCCTTGAGACTTCTTTTCATTTCTCTGGTGACTAATTGCTGGGGGGAGGGGGCTGTTGATTGAGGTAGAATATTCCTGATTTAACAGATGGAGATGTTTGTTGTTCACGAAACTGAGAGGCACCTTCGTGGCAGCGCCATTCCTGCAAACTCAGCGCTGCTCTGCTCGACCCGTGTGTCCCGGCAGGATTGCCAGGGGGGAGACTGCCCACCCATTCCAACACAACAAAGTAAAGGTGGGCCATGATTGCTGTGTTTGTTTTAGAGCCCCGAGAGCAGCAGGTTGGCTGTTTTGCACGTAGAGCCATACAAGAAGACGGGCTAAATCTTCTACGGGCTAAATCTTCTACGTGTTAGAATGTGGTGTGGTTAAAGGGGTCAGTCATCCCAGATGGAGACACCGAACAGGAGTCAAACTGAGCCCTTGTATCACGGACAGCTTCTGTTCTGTTTTATAATGCTACCAAAATGCAGTGGTAAACAAAGTACATGAAGTACAGTCACATTAGCAAAGAGCTGCAGTGAAATGACTGGGAAGAAGGAAAAAACAGCTCTGGCTATTTGCAGAGCAAGAAAAATGGAACTGGTTTTGACAGATAAGACAATGAGGCTCTGGGTCAGAAGAGCTTTGTCCGTCTTTTTTGTTGCTGCAGATGAAAAATGGTGCCTTCAAAATTTAACCAGAGAAATTTGGATTTTAACGAGCTTCCATCTCTCAGAGTCTTCCAATTAGGGGAAGCATATTTACAGCTAAACTCAAATAATAAATTTTATTCGGTGGGTATGAATCAGGAAAAGATGAATCATTCAGAATAGCTGCAATGTGGTTTTCGTATTGTATGACAGAGGTGATTTTTTCAAAGTATATAACACAAATAGAAGCAACTGCTCTACAAATAGTTTACAATGAATGAATTTCCCCTGATTGCAAATTGTCCGTGGCGACAATAGTGTTTTATTGGAATTCCTGTGGCATCACCATGGGCAGACATGTTACAGGAGTAATGACCTTGCCATTTTGCCTGTAAAAATAGAAGTAGTTTTCCAGAGTGTTGTGTTATTACCCAAATATTCAGAATGATCCTCGGACCAGGGTTTCCTGTTGCAAGACTTCTAAAACCGTGAACTTTTTAAGATTTAAGTTATCTTGGCGTTGCCTGATTGCACTGACAGAACTCACGTGTGCACAAAATCCGTTTTCATGTTTGTCTTAAAGCTAGTCTATGACCTTAGAACAAGCTAGGAACTACCAGCTGAAATCCAGATTCCTGGTTCAGAGCCCAGTTGACAGTCCCTCACCATCACCTGGTGAATCGTGTGTGAATCTGGAACTGCATTTCTCTAGAGAAAGAACAGTGTATTAGCTGTAACCACGTGGAGCTATCGACAGATTGTGACTATAAAGGAGAAAAAAACAGATGAAATAAGAGCGCAGAGTTTTCTCTCTTCCTGGTATGTATTTGTCTTCTGCATTTTCGAAAGGCTGGGAGCCACCCTTGCTCGTGCCCGAAGCCTGTTGTCACTGAGTGCGAGGCTGCTTGTGTAACCAGCCTGCACAGGGTCGGGGTAACGAGCTCCGTCAGGAGCGCAATTGGAAATGGTAATTGAAATTGAAAGTGGTGTCTCCCAGGCTCCCTCCCTTCGGTAACTCTCAGCTCCTGCTCAGAGACCCAGAATACCTCGGTTGTTTGTGCTCTAACATGAAGCAATCAAAACAAGGTGGTGAAGGGAGGCCTCTGGAATAAATTGGTTGTCGAGGTGGTTCTGGTGTTGATCAGGTTCTGCTGTTTATGAGAAATGGGCTCATTTCTGTGTGACACTTGATTTTACTGCACGGTGGGGAAGAAGCTTTTTGGATAACACCCTTTCCACACGCATGGCAGTATGGTGGATGCTCCTGGCCCCCACCCGCAGTGACATGCTGGGAAGAAATGAAGATTTGTATTACTTGAGTTTGAAAGTCTTCCCAAATATTGGACGATATAATGTGCAAGCCTCCTCCCAAGGTTTGTGGTGGTGCTCGGCGTTGTTAATATTTAAATTATTTTCTGTCTTGTTTGTTCCTGAACGTTGTTTCCCACTATCGTTTTCTTGCTGACAATATCCAGCAACCTTAATGTAGCCATAATCCCCCTCTGGAATGATGGGAAATCAGCCATTCTGACTTGGAAAGAAGGGGAAAATGCAGAATACATATTAGTGCTCTTCTGATGATGTTTATAGCCCTAAAGCTCTCGAAAAGTAATTTTGCAGATTCGCTGCTCTAGGGCGGCCCATGGCAAGAGGCGAACCTGTAGCTTTTGGTACCGTGGGCCCTTGACACCTTCTGCTTTTGTCCCTGCAATGGCAGCTCTCATTAGCACATGTGCACACATGTGCACATGCTCATATGCACGCGTATGCCCCAAATGTCCTGTCTTTAATTAGGCTCTGTCTTCACCTAGCGCTGTGCCAATACTCCTTTGCACCTGTCAGCTGCATGAGAGATTTCTGAAACGGAAAGCGAGAAGCCTTTTGGCAGCGTGGTGAAGCCAGGCGTGCCGGCTAGTTAATGGGAGATCTTGGGATAGGGCCTGGGAACTTCACACGGGCGCCTTTAGGAGCTGACAGCAGCAGAGCGAGTAGGTCAGAGAAGCTGGGAGCCAAGACGTAACCTGTCATATCGTATCTTCTTCGTTTGGTTAATAGACAGTGTTTTAGAGGAGGCAAAGTTGGACTCAGAGGCACCGGCTGCCAGTCAGAGTGCACTGGTATTGAGCAGGGAACCTGAATCCCTGCATCGGGCATCGGAATGTCTTGGTGGGAAAGGCTGTGTCTGCTGCTGGCGGGAGGGTTGGTGTTCAAACTTTTGCTTTTCCTAGAGCTCCTTACTCCAGCTAATGGAAGTGTAGCACAACCCAAATTTCAGCGTATCTTCCTTGATTAATTAGTGCTTTCACAGTCACCCAAGTTTTATATTGGTTTTGCTAGAGGAAGCCAGGCAAGGATTTTGAGCATATCTTCTTAGCCTCGTACTTGACAAGCTCCTGCCATCTGCACACACTTCCACAATGTAATGACCCGGGTTTATCCTTTGTGTGAGCGAAAAAGTGCCACAGACAATTCCTCGGAAAGCCTGGGCCTGTTGGTGTGTAAGGAACCTCAGGAGAAAACCACATTCGCTCTCCTGAATTCCCTGGAGAAGTGTCAGGGATTTGATGTGCCCGCAAAGGGGCCATCTCAGGCATTTGCCGACACGGGGAGTTCACCACCACAGATGTTTACAGGCATTTTGATTGTTTGTACAGGGAGAAGATTTACACCAGTGTGGAAGAGGTGGAGCTGGTCATACGAGAATGCACTGAAGGGTTTCTGCCGTAGACATAAGAGCTATCAAAATGATGGGTGACATCTCCATCACTATAAAGTGACAGTCACTAAAATGGCTAATTGAGCTTTCTGGTTGCTATTTTTTCTTGGTTTCTGTATTTGCTGGGTCCTTGTTTTAGCATTTGAATGCTCGGGAGCACCACAGATAGTGCACTGGAAGTTGCCTGTGAGAATAGCACTGCCAACATAACAAGCAGAGAGGAGACTAAAATCTCCATGACAATGCATTGGCTTGCAGATACGATTAGAAGGAAAACTGGCTGAAAACTTCAGTGGCAGATACATGGTTATGGACAAAATAACTGCAGTGCATCGAAGCGCATTAAAAAAACCCACTCCAGACCTCCACAGAAAGGGGAAGGAGGCATTTGTGGGACTGTGAACGTTTAATCTCTGTTGCTGAAGAGGTAAATGATTTCAGCTTTAAGAGTAAACCGTTTTTGAGATGTCTCGGTCCTCGCTACACTTTGCTGTCTCGTAATAACCACCCAAATGTCTGGATCGCTTGGCAACCAATAGCTTGACATCCTGTAGTTCAACCACAGGATACGTGCAACAGGCTTTATAGTGGCCACAAAAGTAGAGAAGTAGCATGATGGAAATTAACTAAAAATTGGCTTCTCGGCACTCTAAATGACAGAGTATTAGGAGAACTGTGTACGAAACAGCAGAAACACTTTTTTTTTTTTTCCATTTCAAATATTGGTAGGAGATTGAATCTAAGCTTCCAGATAAGCCTGAGGCAGAAGAGATAAAAAATGTTGAGTTACAGCGATAAAATGCATTTTCCTAAATTCAGATTCTAGTTTGTGTCTGACTACCCAGCATATTTGAACTCCTACTGTATCTATTTTTATTCCGCTACCTAGAGAAACTTTATAAGTGCGATTAGGTCCCCATCATATATTGCATTTTATGAGCAGAAGGGATTCTTCAAAAATGATGAGAAAAGAATGGCAGGGAGGCAGAGGCACACACCATGATGTGGTTTTAACAATCCCAGTTAGAAAAGAGTGCACGTCGCTACAAATATTCCAGCAATTATTTTCAAACCACGTTCCTCCCCCTATATCCTCAACCCTTTTCTCTAACGGCTGCCACTATACAGCAGCAGAGCCTTTAAAGTTAAGAGAAGAAAAAGAAAAAAAAAAACAGGCATACAGAGTCTGAGAACTACACGTTAATTGGGTAATGGAAGAATTGATTTTTTTCCTTCTTTGGCTTGTCTTATAGGGAAAGAGGAAACTTCTGTGGAGCCCATGAAAGTTGATCTTGCGTGTGAAGCAGCAGACGTTTCAAATAAGGATGGTATGTTTTTCTAATATTTTAATTGTCCCGAGGTGGCTACGTAGCATGCCTTTCTGGGGTTTGTTTGTACACTTCCCCCTCAAAACAGGAGTTACATTTAGAATCTCTTCAACTGAGTCTTCTTGGGATTTTTGTGTTTTGAAGGCTGGTGGAAGTACCTTGCAGTGCCCTGCTTTTCTAGTTGACTGGGTTTATGTGATCAACCAGTATGTTTGATCCGCTTGCCTTTTAACTAAACAATATTTTAGGCCCATTATAATTTTAGTCTGGATGTCAAATTGGCCTAGATGTGTGGTCCCACATGGGATTCAAAAGATGGTATGCTGAAAATCCCTATGCTCGCACCCGACTCTATCACAGGGCAAGCGTTTGGCTGTATGAGCACTCTGAACTCGTATGTTGGCTGCCTTCTAGCTCAGAGCTGGTTTCTCTTCCTCCTCCTCTTTCAGAGTCCCTGTGTAGCTCATTCTGGTAGCAGATGGAAGTTCTCTCCCAGGAACATTTACTATCAATAAAACTGTCGCGATTTGGTGACCCAACAGCAGTTGCGGTCAGGTTTGTGGACGTTACCAACCCCAATCCCCTGACTTGGGAATGAAATTTTTTCATTCTTGACCTCAGTGAGCAGATGACCTAGCTGTTGTCTGGCAGAGTCACAGCAAGCCCTGAGTACCAGGATGCTGTGCCAACTCCGCAGTGCCTAACATACTTGTAAACACACAAAAAATAAGCTTTCTAGGCTCTTCCTCTGTCTAAAGAAATACTGGATGGAATCAGGGTCCCAGTGCTTAGGTTTTGGTAAAGCAAACCCTTTATTGCGCGTCTAGAGAGGCTCTTATAGCTTAATAAAGCTACATAAGGGGCTTTCTTGGGTTTTACCCAAAATGCCCTCTTTACTGCTCAGAAGGGCACCATTATTATAAGTGGATCTCTCTTTGTAGCAAAGACTGATTTTTATTTTTTTTTTATTCCTCCTTTAACCTCTTCAGCATTGAGGTAGTATAAATTCAAGGCGTGCTTCTTTACATCTGAAGGGCAAAACAATTGTATTCTTTTTGATACCAGTTACACAAACAATCTGATGCTGATTTCCTTTCGCTGGTGTCAGATCGTGCTGCAGCGTTTGAATTGGTGGCTGATTTAAATACTGGCCTGTAGGGAAGTTTTTGCAAGCACAGGAAAAGAAAGTGTGCATAATGGATTTTCTTTTTTAAAAAACACTAGAGATTACGCCCTTACTAGTCAGTGTGCAGAATAAAGCCAAACCAGGTTTCTCTCCTCTTTCCCTGAACAAAGCAACCAAAATTTGTGGTCACGTTAAAATATGTGGATGTTGGATCCTTGGAATGGTCTGGGCTGCTTAAGCGAAACAAATCTAAAGTTGCTAAAAGAATATCTTAAGGGATTTCCCACTAGAAAGAAAAGCGATGGTGTAGCTCTTGAACGCGTGCCGTAGCGCGGTGCAGCTGGATCAGCTGACAGCTTCTGAAATTACAATCATGATAGGTTTCTTTGGTTCAAATCTTGCTTATCTTGTAGGCTCTTCTACATATAACCCAGCTTGTAGCTTCCTTTTCTGTGAACCGTCCCGCAAGGACGGGAAAAGGGTGTTTGCTAAGGCTGCAGAAAAGTACTCTGCTGCTCAGGGAAGTCTTCATTTCTCTGCAGCTTAAGCTGCTACCAGGATCATACTGGAGGTTTTTCTTGTGGACATGTATTACTGTTTAAAAAATCAGAACGGCAGAAAAATCAAACTCCTTATGCTCTGTTTTATCTGAAGGGTTAAGTCTTGCTGAAAAAAAGCCCTAACGTTTTTATAGGTACTGGGTACTAGTCGAGACCATAAAAAAAAAAAAAAAGTTCCTTTTGACAGTAATTTTTATGTAAATTGCCTATTTTTTCTATAGTCCCCTTTCTTCTGCCCCAGGAGAGCTCATCACTTCGCAGCTGAAAGCACAAGCATATATCACCAGGTACCCCTTGGCAGCCCGGCTTTTGTGTTTTAATTTCATGTACCATATCACAGTGAAAAGCGCTTTAGAAATGCGGAGAGTTTAGACAGCTTAGGTGAATCTCGATATTGGCTCATCTAGTGGGCAGGGCCGTAACAGTGATATGTCTCAGAAATTACTGTTATTTGAAAGCTGGGCGTGATTCTCCGTCAGGAAAGCTGTCAGAGGGTGCACATGTAAGCCTGGAAATAGGGATGTGTGTACAGAGATGCGGGTTGCTGCTGGCACTCTCCATCAGCCACCGGAGCGAAGACCCCTGGATATTAAATTTTTCATACCCAAGACAGATTTGCCGATTGGTATTTTTTAATGATGACAAAACCCACCTTTGGTGATTGGTTTCCTAGATTCTGTTTCCCTGCCGGCAGCCTTTTTTTATTCTTATTTTTCTCTTTTCCTTTTCTTTTTAACACCGCTAAAGCTTTGAAGATTACTAAGGTAGATCATAGTTTCCAGCTGGTATTAGGTGGATCAAATTCTTCACTCCTTTCATAATGGGGTTACGCATTCGCCTTTTTTGTTTCAAGCCTGTGAAAAAGCTGCATCTTTACTTGCTGACACAATAGGAGAAAAGAAAAAGGTGAAGGCAGTGACATTTTGGTTTTTTTTAATAAGCTTGTGCAGGCTGATGAATGATCGGCAACCTGAATGATAGAATACCAGGTTGGAAGGGACCTCGAGAGTCATCTGGTCCAACCTTTCTTGGCAAAAGCACAGTCTAGAAGAGATGGCCCAGCACCCTGTCCAGCTGAACCTTAGAAATCTCTAATGATGGGGAATCCACCGCTTCCCTGGGGAGGTTATTTCGATGGCTGATTGTTCTCATTGTGAAAAACTTTCTTCTTGTGTCCAATCAGAATCTTCCCAGGAGTCATTTGTACCCGTTACCCCTCATCTTCTCCATGCGACTCCTTGTAAAAGAGGAGTCCCCACGTTCTTTGCAGCCACTCTTTAAATACTGGAACGTGGTGATAAGGTCTCCCCTAAGCCTTCTTTTCTCGAGGCTGAACAAACACAGGTCTCTCGGCCTTTCCTCATATGGCATCAGTCCTTCCATCATCTTGGTGGGCATTCTCTGGACTCTTTTCATCCTGTCCGTGTCTTTTTTGCGTAGAGGGGACTAAAACTGAACATGGTGTTCCCGGTGTGGCCTGGCAAGCGCTGAGTAGAGTGGAATAATGAGGGCTTTATCTCTGCTGGTGATGCCCTCGTTGATGCAACCCAGCATCCTGTTGACTTTCTTTGCCGCAGCAGCACACTGTTCACTCCTGTTGAGCTTGTTGTCTACCAGGACCCTCAGGTCCCTTTCCACTCATGAATTATGTTTTCCCGGGTGCAAGACTTTACACTTTGTCCTTGTTGAACTTCATAACCTGACCTTCACGTGACTCACCCAGGCAGTATAAAAGCAAGATCTCAGTGGCTAACGCCCTCATGCTTTTTATGGCGTTGATGTAATATCCATGGAACTAGTAGCTACCGAGTAAACAGGTGCACGTGCTGCATCACTGCACGGCAGGTAGAATTTAAAATACATGGGTTTTTTTCTAGGCAGTCGGGAGTTATAGCTGAATGTGCTATAGCCAAGTTATGTAGATGCCGGGGGGGGAAACGCTGTTTAGGAAGTGGCTGAAGAAATAGGTTTTGTCTGCAACAGCCTGACCAAGCTCCTATTTAAATCAAGACCGTTTTGTCTGCCATCCAGGTCTGCAGCATAATATCCTGGGGTGGGGAAATGCATTCGCCCCCTCACAGGTGACTCTGAACTTGGTTTTCCAGTGTCCTGTTTGCCTGTCTTCTCTACTTAGATTCTGCACGGTGACTCCTGGCGAGCTGACCTTTAAGCAGGTAGTTTTCTGGCAGGGGAGAGGCAGGATACCTTGCTGCTGACACACATCCACTGGGTCAGCAGCAACCGCGGTGCTTTGGCACATGTGAACCGCATGCTGGGTTATTTCTTCTGCTCTTGCAGGGAACTTGCTTTTGGGGGAAAAAACCTTCCCTGGTTATGCTTTGAGAGCTGCTGAGCAGCTCACAGATTGAGAAGAGGGGGTGCACATGGGTCCTCCCCAAGAGGCCAGAATTTAAGGGAAAACACGCAGGGAGAATGTGGAGAAACGTCCATTTAAGTTGCACAGAAATGTCCATTTCTGGTGTAAAAAGTGCCGTGTGAAGCTGCAGGAGGAGCAGAAAACTGAATTTAGGAGGTGTGCACCCTCCTTGAACTTCAGGTGCTGAGCTGAGCTGCTGGCTATTATAGGTGCAAAGAGACCAATAATCTAAGTTAGCAGTTTAACACCTCTAAAACCATTGTTTGGTGGGGAGGAGGCCAGTTTTGACCTGCGCTGCGATCGGATGTAGTATGCCCAGGGCTAACGGCGTCGTTCTGATACTGGCTCATGCTGGGAGGCAGCGGGGGCTGTGAGTCACATCCCCGCCATACCCAGTGGCAGCTCTTCCATCTGCTCTTGCGGTAGGTACTTCTGCCATGTTATTTTCCAGCTAAATATAGGGGATTTTGTAGGCGGCCGTATAGGGACATCTGTTGTTGGGGTTCACTCAGTGGTCAGCAGAAGCTTATCCTTCAGGTAGATCTTCCTGACCCTACCAGCGCTGACACAAAGAGCTGAGCTTAATCACAAACACACAGGAAAAAGCTAATAATGAAGCCTGCCAGTGCCTTAGTGCTTGTGAGGCATCTCCCCAGTGCGGTGTGCACGGCGGATGCTTTTTGTGCCGCTGATGCAGGATGCCTGGCTACCATTTCCACTGCCGAACAGTGGGACCCGGTGATTCCTCACGCTTCCCTGCTGGCGGGGGCTCCCTTGTGCTTTCATGTTGCCCTTAAAGCATTCCCAGGCGGTTTGCAATTTGCCCCCCTCTATGTAACGTACTGTCAGCATGACAGATGGTGGTCTACTGCTCGTAAAGAAAAAAAAAAAAAGGAAGGCAAAGGAGGTGTAGTCATCGGAGATGCTGATGGAGCTGAACCTCAGGTTTCAAATCAAGCTTTATTTTTGCAGGAGGTCTCTGTAGAACTTGAGTGAAGCCTTATGGTGTTTTAAGAAAACCCAGCCAGTGAAACTGGCCGGCATAATGAGGCTGAGAAAGGCTGCTGTCATCAGTGCGCAGCAGCCTTCCCTTAATGATTTTTTATTAAGCATCCTGTCTTTGCTATGCAAATGTGGGTAAAGAACACAACATCGCTAAATGCGATGTGCATCAGAGCTCCTTAATCAGGAGCGGATAGTTTTCTTATTATTCATTGCATACATCCTGGAAGCCATTACGGTATCTCTTCTGCGTATGGATGATGAATAATTTACAAATAATTCATCGAGACCCTAACGGGTGTATTGACATGATATTGACTCAGAAAGAGATCATACTGCCTGGCTGGAAGTAGCATAGCATTGGTCTTTGGCTTTTCTTCCTTCCCCCCTCCCATCTTCCTTTAGTTTCCAAATCTCCCATTCAGGTTGGAGGGTTTTTCCCCATCACCCTCGTCAAATGACTTGTAATCTGCAGTTGATACCAGGACATAAAGCAAAGTTAAAGAAAGAAAAAAAAGTCTTAGTATAAATGGCTTCATTCAAATACATTTCAGAACAAATACTAAATTCTAATCCTAAAAATGCCTGTGCTGAAGTAACCCTTTTATATTTGGCACAGAGAGGACCAATCACACGTGCCATAGTTGAGATGATATTTTTGACAAAGGCCATGCTGAAATGAGTTTAAGCCTTCTATTTAAATTATCTTATTTTTTAGTAATTTTAAATGAAAAAAAAAATACTGGTTTTGTAAAGAGATAGTACAAGATCAAACTACTGTGTGTAGGAGTATAGTGATATTGCCCCTGAATCCTCTCATAAGCTCCAGCAATTTGCCGTTCAAGGACACCCGCAGGCAGCGGCAGCATCTCTGTAACTGGAGATGGATCCACGTTCAGCCTGCAGCTCAGCCCCGGCTCCCGCCACGGACTTTGTCAGAAGCCCGTGGATGTTTGAATCACGGGGTCAAGACCACTTAGCCCAGCAAAACTCTAAACTGCCCTTTGGAGATACTTGTATCTCTGCCTGTGGCCTACAGAGACAGAGGAGGGTCACTGAGCTGGGCACTGAAGTTGGGTGCCAAAGTCAAACTGGGTGGACGCGGACCAAAGGGAAAAGCTAGATCCAGAGGCTTGTGTTTCTAGCCATGCTGAACCCTACCGCCTGGGCAGGACTGCTGGTCGGAGCTTTCATGGAACCACAGGTTAGGATGGCTGAGCCCAGAGACCCTTTTGCAGATTTACGACATAGAATTTTTAATGCGATAAATGTCTCCTTTGGGTTAGAAGTGGTTATTGTTTGACAAATTGGAAGAGGGTAGATTTATATTAGATATCACGAAGAAATTTTCCACTCTGAGGGGGGTGAGACGCTGGCCCAGGTTGCCCAGAGAAGCTGTGGCTGCCCCATCCCTGGAGGGGTTCAAGGCCAGGCTGGATGGGGCTTGGAGCAGCCTGGGCTGGTGGGAGGTCTGGAACTAGATGACCTTTAAGGTCCCTTCCAACCTAAACCATTCTGTGATTGTATGATAAACTTCACAAGTATCAAGAATAGCATTTGATGACCGTCTCGTTTTGTTTTCAGATGAAATGACTAGTCAAGTTGAAAGTATAAATGATCCTACAGAAACGGAGCGGGAAGCTTAAGTGACCGGTAAGACCTTTACGGCTATTTTTTCCTCCCATTTCCTATTCAGTTTCTATTTGAAAACTTGCTTTAAAAATTACCGTAATTAAAGTTAGACTTTAGCACAAAAAAAACCCCCACACAGCAAAACTGACAGAATACAAAGGAAAAGAAATTGTCTGATATGGCCTGTATTAAACCGAAAAATAGAAATATCCAGTAGACTTGATTTGTCAAGTAAATATTAGAGTAGCCGTCTGCAACTGTAATGGATTTAGACAGTGCATGGTCTTAGATCATCAGAAGGCAAGACAGCACCGAGATAAGGAACAGAAGAGTAACCGAGGGAACAATTTTTGGCATTGCTTAGGAAAATGACAGGCAATTTATACCAGTTGGAACCAAGCTCAGTTCTGTACGATCTGTATTCTGGGAACAACAGGTTCACGTCACGAGGGGTTTATTGCCTTTGGCTCTTCGATGCCTAACGTCACTTGTAGCGATAGCACCGATAAACAAGGCAAAGTCAGCGGGCTGCCTTCTGGATTGCTGCTGCCTTTGGGAGCTTTTTGTGGATTTAATACGCTAAATGATAGTGCATGGCAGGAGCGTGCAATGGTGGCTGTTGCTGCAGAGTTTGTCAACAGCGTAAGCAGCCTCGCCCCTAGATAAAAGTGAATAATTTGGTAGGGAGGCAGAAATCCGAGGCTTATCCCCAGTCACAAGAAGCAGTTGCCATTTCTCCCTCAAAAGTGGTTTTTAAGCGTTAATGCACACAGCTTCCTTTGGCACAGGGTTATCGTGAGACACCATTATCGCATCCAGCAAGGTGCGTTATTTATGCTTGTAATGGGATTTCATGTAGCTCGAGACCAACTATAGCGGCTTTACAGCGGTCGCAGCTGTATCGCAGAGATTTAAAATACAAGGTCGTATTCCTGAGCATAGCCCTTTGTCCTTGTCAGCGTACAGGCGATGTGCTGCCGTACTGCTGGAGTGAGGAACAGGCCTCCTGGGGTCCCTGGTAAAAAGTACAGCAGCAAAACAAGAAGGCACCCTCGCCATTAAAATACGGCTGACACGGCTCTTCCTTCCCCTGGCTTCTGGTTGTGTGTTCTGTTCAATCGGAAAAGGAAGAGGGACTATTGAAATCCTCGCTGTTAAAAATACATGGAATGGTTAGTACCGTTCCTCCGTTTAAAAAAATATATCTGATGGTTATTCCTGCTTTCACGTGGCCTGTAGGAAGTCTGTGTTTCATGCTGTATTTTCCTAGAGGAAAAAGTATCTATGAATGTTTTGGGCTGGAGTCATTTTTGCTTTACTGAGGGAGAGTTCACAGGAATAATATCGCAATTAGCAATCAATTTATAAATCCCTTCAATTCCACTGCAAGGCCTGGCTCTGCCAGCACCTTTATGAAGCAAAGGGGCCCGAGCTGGGGTGCACCCGGCATTTTAATGGCTGTGCTTGATTAGAAGAAGTCATTAAATCCTTCCTGCCTCTCTATCGAAGTCCTCGCGACGCTGTTGCTGCTGTTTTAATTGCAAGGAGCCGGGTACCCAGGGAGGATTGATCAGCCTGTTAAACTTCAAAAGGTCTTGCAGAGCTGAGGAGATCCCTTTGCTCACTACCGTTAGTATTTTTAATGTGATGTTTTTAACAGAAGTTCTGTGGTCTAGCACCGAAGCATCCACCAGAGCTGGGGGCCTCTGATACCGAGCTAGATAGCGTGGTGCTGTGGAAAACCAAGAAATCCTAATGAGCCCGGCCAATTTGCTATAGAAATAATAGTGGCTGTTATATATAAACCGTGTGACACATGCACGCATAACAGAAAGACAAACCGTAGGCATCTCTGCTAAAAAAAAAAAAGATGAGACCTGGATTCTGTGCAGACATTTGAAATTTTGCCTTTTTTGGTTTTTTTCTTTCACTTACAGTGGCAAAGGAAGGATGCAGGAGAGGAGAGACCCGAGGAAACCCGACGGGCAGGCACTGACATCCTTCGGCATCATTCTTGGCGGAAAAGAGCACGCAGAGATGCTCCGCGGGTTGGGAGGGAGGGTCGCTTGGGGGAATTGACTCTTTGCTTTAATTTCTCTTTGTTCTTCATTGCATTTCGTTCTGTAAGCCTGTTGGAAAGAAACATAACTTCCCAGTTCTAACAATGTTTTGCAATTATCCCTGCAATTACAACAGTTTCTTCTGAACCGTGAGTCCCTGTCTTATATTGGGTCTCTTTTGCTCCTGCATCATATCATCAGTAGCCTGTTCCCAGGCCCCCACCCCTTTTCTGTCACCTTTATCTTTGTTCCCAGTCGTCTGCAGGCAACCTGTGGGAGCCAGTTTATACTCCTCCTCCCCTTTTTTTAAAAAAACCTGTTCCCTAGGATATAGAGGGAGATTTGCTTCGAGAACAGGATCTGCCACAAAGGATTGTAATCCGTGCACGCTGATAAACAACCGCCCTCCTTGTGCTAGGGATTTGAAAGACTAGATGCTCCAAAATCTCACACATATTGATAGCGACAGCCCCGTACATTGCCTGCCTCCAGGCTTGTTGATTGGCACCTCCTGCCAGCGCCCGCCGGTGCTGGAAGAGGCACTGGCCAGATTCCCTTGAGAGCGTGCTGGAAGCAGAATTTGTGAGTTACTCCATCATCCCGATGCCTCGGCATCATCCATAGCTCCACCCTTCACCTTTCTCTCCAGCCTGGGAAAGCTAAACCGTGACCAGCCTATGCTGTGCCATGTCTTTGGGTCTATACACCAAAAGAAAGCACGTGGCCTCGAACAGCCGGCACCCCGAATCAGCCCCGCTCTTTGCCATTTAGCTCCGTGCGCCTCAAAACCAGTGCTGTAAGTATGACCTTTGGGTGCAGGTAGGCAACAGATAATTCCTCGAGCCTGCGAGTGACAGAGGGTAACGGGCACTCTGCATTCAAGGCATCTTTAAATACGGCTCCCAGCTTTAACAGCTTCACACCGTATCTTGCGTGAGCCCTCATTATGTTTTCTACTGCATATGCATGATTTCTTTTTTTTATTTATTTTTTTTTTTTAAAAAAAAGCAATTAACAGTTATTTGGATAAGAATGTCTCACCATATGTCAATTGTTCTGCCAGCAAATGCTGCACTGAAATTTTTTAGAAAAGGAACAAAAGGGTTTGACATACGTTTCCTAACCATGTTGTAACCAAAACCGATAGACAATACACTCGATGGAAGAGCACGCAACCTGTGTCCAGGGTGTGATGTGCTACAAACTGTCTTTTAAAATGCTGCTGATAATAATTTGATCATTTTAAGCGCAGTAATTGATTCTGTTCTTTTTTTTTCTTTTTTTTTTTCCCCCCCAATTCCCCAAAAAACCCAAAAAATTTATTCGGGAGCTGTCAAAAAAAAAAAAAAAAGGAAAAAACAAGGTAAGACGTTATCTCTATCCTTCTGCAGTCTGGGTTTATCCCAGCTAGAGCAGGTTTGGTGATAAATCATCTGCTAGTGTAACGGCGAGTCAGACGTGGCCCTAACACACCTAGCACTGGCTATGGCAGTTGATGGCTGCCCTGGGCTGCAGGGTAATTCAAAGGGGTGTCAGGACAAACAAGGATGAGTAAGGAAAACAAGAAAAGCCCCAGATGTCACCCAGAGAGTCTGGCCCCTAGAAAGGCAGCCCCCCTATGGGGAGCTCCGGCATGTTTGCTTGTGGTGGGATCAGAAGAATATTTCCATGTGCCAGCTCCTGTGGCATTTTGACTCGGGAGGCACTAGCGGCAGAGAAGATCTCGAGGTGCTCCTTCACATCTTCTTTCTCCTGGAGATCAGTGGATGCGTAACTCTGAACTGGATCAACTGTGGAAGGGGCAAATGAGCTGATGTAAGCCTGTGAACTGGGTTCATAGTATTGATAAGTCTACCTAAATTTGCTACGTACCGCTCCTCTAGCCCTTGTTCTCCTCCGAGCACCCTTGAAGGGACTCCTTGTTCCCTTTGAGGTGTCTCTGCTGCTTTTCTTTCCCATCCCTGGGCTCGTGCTTGACAGAACGTGTCATTTGGGATATGGTTTTATTTTTTTTTCCCCTCCTGTTCCTTCACCTTGTTTCCAGCTGATGGCAGTTTTGCAGTGGAGGCCTCGCAGGCAGTACCTCTGCATGGTGCGCATCCCATAGGTTTGTTTCTGTGCAGTTTCTGTGCCAGGTGATTTTGATTGAAATCGCCTGTCATAATAGATGGAGGAGGAGTGGATAGAAACCTTGGGAGGAAGAGGAATAAGCACATTCAGTGTCTCTCAGCTCAGTTTCCCTTTTGTGCAGTTCCTGTGAAAAGATCAGGATTGAAGGGCTCCTTCCCTCTAGATAAGTGAGGGAACTGGCTCCGCGGGGCTGGAATGAGCTCGGCTTAAAGGGGCCCTACAGAAGACATGAGGAGGGACTCTTTATCAGGGAGCGTAGCCGTAGGACGAGGGGTAGCAGTTTTAAACTGAAAGAGGGGAGATTTAGAGTAGATACTAGGAAGAAATTCTTTACTGTGAGGGTGGTGGATGGTGATACACTGGAACAGGTTTCCCAGAGAAGCTGTGGCTGCCCCATCCCTGGAGGTGTCCAAGGCCAGGCTGTACGGGGCTTGGAGCAGCCTGGGCTGGTGGGAGGTGTCCCTGCCCAGGGCAGGGGTTGGAACTAGATGATCTTTAAGGTCCCCTCCAACCCAAACCATTTTGTGATTCTATGCAATTCTGGGGAGATCTGAGGCAGCCAGGTCTTCAGCCAAGGTGAACTGGGCTCCACTGAGCTGCGATAACTTCAGGGAGTATCCGCTCTCCTGAATCTAGCTCTGCTCTTGTTTCCGTCGTGCTTGCCCGTAGGCAATGTTAACAGAGCTGTAGGCTGCTATTATCTGGGTATTGGTTGTCACTCTCACCATCACCAGCCTCGGTTTTGTCGAGGTAGCCAAAGGGAGAGCCCCCAGGAGACTGGCTGCCGAGGAGTGTCAGTTGTGACAGTTCAGCAAGGAGACAAAGATTCCTTAAACTCCTTGTGAAGACTGACCGATAGTTAAAAAAAAAAAAAAAAAAAAC
>VXBO01009345.1:637416-649621 GCA_013400135.1 Rhinoptilus africanus
TAGGCTCTCTCTGACCCCTGACAGTTATTTCATTGCACTTTTCATTTAACCTTGGTCCTCAAACAGCAGAAAGTCTTTGAAACCGCGAACCATTTGCCCGAGGATGCAACGGCAAAGCGTGAAGCCGAGGCAGGAGGTGTGAAGCAAGGAAACGTAGGAGTTGATTAAGTCCTTACAAGACAAATTGCAGCTGTGGCTTATATCCATCTTTCTCCAGGTGGGTTTTTGTTTGAACTGGGGTTTTACATTAGTCATACCGTGAGTACAGTTCGGCAGCACGAGGTCTTCAGCTGAATTAATAGTCGAGGTTGGGCCCGTGTCCCTCGATGCAGTCTCCGCGCTCTTGCCGGAGCTGCCGAAATACGGGGAGCTGGTTTTATAGAAGAGCAAATGTCAGACCAAGAATCACTCCGCAGGGATTTGTGTCAAGGATTTTGGTTTAAACCTGTAAGGCGTTTGCAGTAGATGGCGTAAAGGGAGCAGCAGCCCCCTGGTGCTGATGTTTGCATACAGAGTGTCGGGCTCTGCTTCTGCATCTGAGAGCACTCATCCCTACCGTTAGGCACAATATTCCTCGGGGTGGTGGCTGCTCCGGTGATGAATGGCGTTCCTTCCATACAGACATCCAAAGGGGATATTTGAGACATGGTCTGTAACAATGGGTCACGCGTTTGCTGCAGCTTATTGTCAATCTTTCTGTAAAGCACTGAGAAAGCCTCTCTGTGAATTAACACCATTCTGCTTTAGGCACTTGAATAAAAATATATTTAAAAAGGAAAAAAAGAGACTTTTCTCTATATGCAGTGCATGCTGGCTTTGCTTTTAAAATGACAAACTTAACAGAGTATGTGGATCTATTTTCTTGGGGAATAGGGGGTATCATCACTGGATTCATCTACAGTTTGCCTTACCGTAACGTTTGTGATATAAGGGAATGTTTTAAAAAAAAAATTAAAAAATTAAAAAAGGTAATTTTCTTGATCCAAAAATATGTTTTTACTTCGATGCAAAGAAATGTAGGCTGTTGCTTGCAAAATGTTTTCTCATAGGTGGTCCAGCAGCTGTATCGGTTAACACATGCTCCTCTGTTACTCTGCCATTTACGTGCTGAATTTGCCTCCAAGTCTCTTATTTTTCCTTTTGTCTGTGCCCTGCCTTGGAAAGCTTAAAGAACTGATGCCTTCGTAGTACGATGTTCTTTAAAGCAAAACATTAATAAAGCTCGTTCTGAAGACAAGGCGATGCCACCTGCGTGTTTATTCCCTCCTAACCGTGACGATCATTATTTGTGTTTATTCCCTCCTAACCGTGACAACCAATGTTTCGCCTTGGACACGCGATCACCAGCACACGCCGCCAGCTCCCCGTTTGAATCTATCGTTCACTTGACAGACGAGTCTTGTGACACATGGATACCTTGGAGGGATTCTTTTGAACGGCAGCACCAAAAGGTAAGACTGGGGTCTTTGCAGCTCAGAAGGGAAAAGGTTGCTCGGTTGGTCCCATCGCTGCACTGGAGATGTTACCAAACCCATCCCAGCAGTTGTAGCAGTACTAAAATCCTTGGCATCTCTCAAAGAATACTCCTGTATATACGCAATTCACAGGCATAATAGAGAAGATGCAACATACGCTAGATGTTATCTGCCCTTTATGCTATCACTTACTTCAAGACTGAATGGGTAGAAGACACTGCAAAGATCAGGAAGGTGGCTTTTTTCTTCCCATGGTGCCGGTATAGATGAAAACACGCAACTGACCCTGTCTTACTCTTCTTATCCAAGGCCAAGGATTTAATCGTTGATAACTGAAGTTAGAGGGCTGGCTCTGTGTGTTCAAAGCTCTCCGATGAATGGATTCCCTCTCTGAAATGGGACCTTTCCTTGCCTGCAACCCTTTGACAGCCAAATGGAAGAGGACAAGGCACAGGAGACGCAGGGTATGGGGAGTGCCTGCCTTTTTTACAGGATCCAGCTGTCATGTAAGGAGCAACAGCGAGCTATGAGCGAGAGGAATACCAGCAATAGCTGCGACGCGGCACCGGGTTGGATTTAGTTCGTCAAGAATTCTGTTTTCACCGTACCTCAACAACCGCACAGCCTGGAAGGAGGCGCCCGCTGTCCCCATGCTGTAGCCTGTTTCTGCTGCACGGGAACAGCTTTGTCTATGGCAGGTGTTTATGTTCAAAAGGAGAAAAAGGAATCCATCTCTCATCGAGGAGCAAGGACTCTCTGTCCCACCCTTTTGGAATAGCACAAGGCTGAGAGGAAAACCTCCATGGTTTTGGAGGACGAAGAAGGGCGTGTGTTTGAGGCTGCTCAGACCCTCGCAGTGATGGGTGTTTGTCCAGATGATGTGGATTAAGCAAAGAGCAAGGGAGTCTGATGGGAAAAGATAAGCGATAAACTATCCTTAATTATACAGTAGCAGCCTGTTGCTAATGGCCAGATTGACACCTCTCCTTCCAGATCTTGTTTGGAAAAATGGTAGATTTGCGCCTGGGGAAGACTTTTGCTGAGCTGGAAGCATCGGAGGTCACTCTGAGTCTGGAGAAATAGGGGCCTGGTAACTTCTTTTTCTGCTCTGCCTGCTTGAAGAGAGTTTTCCCAGAGGAATCGAGTTGCCTTTCAGGATTTCCATGCGAACTGCCACTCCTCAGCGGATTCTGTACAGGCTTTAAATTGGCTTTGATCCCTTGCCCCCCAACACCCTCTTCTCTTGCACAGCAGTTTCCGAAGGGTCTTGATGACCTTGATCCTATCTTGTAAGGTGAGAACTGTGCTTTGGGATTTTAATTGGTCTTGGGGGTTCTATTTTCTTTTTTTTTTTTTTTTTGAAATAAGTGTCGGGAGACATTTAAAAAAAAACCCCTAATTTCTCGTTCCATTAGAATTATCGGCAAACCCTTAAAGTAAGTGGCAAATCTCTGTTAATACCTTTGGAATTCACTGATAAAACATTTATCGTAATGAATTCCTGTAGAAAAAAAAAGAAAAAGGGGGGGGAAACCAGTCCTGATGAAAACACAGCTGGTGGAGGCGGTACCCAAGGATGCTGCTCCATCTGGTGGCAGCCGAGGGCTCGTCGCTTTGGGGGCACTTCCGAGTGCCAGGCAGGTGAGGTTTCCCTCCGGTTTAAACCGCTGGAGCATCACCCTCTCCTCGGTGGAAGAGCGTAGGCCTGCGCTCTTGGTTGATGCTGGAAGGCGGTTTGAGTGTTTCTGTTTGCCACCGAGCATTTTCATGTTCCCTTTGCTCCAGATGTGGAGAAACGCGTTGCCCGAAGCCAGCCCTGAATCCAGCTCATCTGCGTGCAGGAGGTCCACAGCCCCAGCGGCTGCCTTCCTGCTCTGAGCTGAAACACGTCTTGTCTCAATGAGTTCAACAACCTTTGGGAGAGCGTGATGCTCTTGGAGTTTCGCAGGACTCTTGTGAGGCCAGACAAGCGTGGTCAAGAAGATCCTGGGGCCATTGTGAGCTTGCAGGGGAAACCTAAATGCTCCTATAGGACAGGCTGCTGTAGTCCTTCCTGCTGTCTCTGGATGCATCTTGCTTAGAAACAGCACCACCAAGAAGACAGCATTGCCATCAGGTTTGGTTTTCATCAGAGATGTGGTGGTCAGTAGAAGCGATTGAGAAAAGGCCCCCTCCCACCCCTTCGAAATGGTGTTTAGTCAACATGAGTGTTCATGGAAAAGGGCAAGGGAGCCAAAGCCCAGCGAGACTGACCTCACTGTCACAAACCAGTGCAATGGGGGCAAGAACTGAGGAAGATTTTATGAGTTTTTTTCAGCACAGGCCTGGGAAGCCGTGACACCACCACTGCCGGGTTTTGCAGAGTCCAAGGAGCCAGTAGGGTCTGTGCAGCGTATGTCCAACACCTGCCCATGAGCGGTGTCCTTCTGGGGGGGAGATTTGAATTTATTTTTTTTTCTATTCCCCCCCACCCCCCCAGCAAGCCAGGAAATGAGTATTGAAATAAAACCACCATGATTTTCAGAGAACGACGGAACACAGCAAGAGCAAACTGAAACAAACAGCAAAGACCCGCAAACCGAGCAGCAATCCAGTGGGCATCCTGAGCCCTGCAACTCACATCATCCCTGCACCAGAGGGGGGTTTTGTTTAGTTTTGCACCCAAAAGTGAATTTGGAGAGGCCGGGTGCTGAGGAGGGGGTGATGAAGAGGGGGTTCAGCATCTGAGTGGCGAGTACCCCAAGAGCATCACTTCATCTAAAATACAGGATTTGAACAGTATAGTCTGTAGTAGAGAATATTGGATGTAGTATATATGGTATGCAGTATATGTACTGCATATGTATAGGTATGACATACACTACATAATACATAACTCAGTAAATATTCTGTATTGACTGTATATTAGATGAGGTCTAGTTTATATATTTTAGATAGTATAATGTATATTATTATGTGCAGTACCTATATCTCATTCGAATAGGTAAACTATTAACTCTACAGAAAATGTATTTTAGATTAAACTGATTTTTATACGCTCTGTAAACAATGCCCTCTCTGTAAATACTATGTAACTTGTAGCCTACAGGTACCGACTAGTGTGGAGATAATATATACCAGCTATCTACTAAAATCCTGTGTTATAGGGCAGATATTATGGATAAAATATATACTATTCACTGTTTATGGTATGTAACAATATAATCTATAAATACAGATATCAGTATCATGATGATATTGATATATGATAATATCAAGATGATGATATCAGTATACTATTAGTGGCATTTTACGAAGCATATATGTAACAGGTACTACATCTGTAGAGAACAGAATAGGCTATGTTATGTACTATATAAACTCTATCCTATAATCCTCTGGTTTTTGAACTGTTCCTATATAAAATATATGGTATTGGTATTGTACAATATAGTAATTACATCATCATACTGAGTTGTCTCTTTGTATGCTGTGTCATTAGCAAGATTCGAGACTTAACATTATAGAGACTAGGTAATAGAATGTCATAATAAATTATATTAATATATCAAATCTTAAACTGTATGTACAATTTAGTGTCAACACATTACAGCTGATGTTGATATATTGTGTGGCAACTGTATAACTGTCATCTTATATTCAGTACAGTTCATATTGCACATATTATCGATGCCATGTATGTTACGCTGCTGGTGGGGTTTTTTTCTGCAGCATATCCATTTAATAAAACCAAGAAAAACAGGTGAAAAAGTAGAAAACATAGGAAAACCACAGAAAGGAGGGAGGAGTACGGCGGAGGAGAGGCTGGGTGAAGCTGGGCAGCAGGATGAACCCTAGTCCCCAGCTGATTGCCTTGTCACCGTGACTTGACTAGTCGATAGTCGAGCTGAATAAAGCTACTAGACGTGGGGGTTTTGTTGCTTTATATCTCTGTATTTGAAATCTGTGTCTGCCTCTGTCTGGTTAAGTTGATTTGTACCATGACCTGAAAGACGGCAACCACAGTTTTTAAAAAATGCTTCTTGTTATCAAGGTGGGTTTGGGGCTTTCTTAGAGGGTTTGTTGTTTTTTTTACAGTCAAACCTAGTGACAAATATAAAAGATAGAACCAGAGATTTACTTAAAAATAAAATATTTTTTAAATGCTGCAATCCTCTCTGATTTTATCCTGTCCTACAGAGCAAGTGTGACACAACCTTCAATACAAAGTTGCCTGGCAAATCTGCACACTTGTTTATTTTCCTGCTGGGAAGAGGCAGCCCTGGAGCACACACACCCCCCGCTCTGGGCACAGTTAGACCTGGGGAGAGCAAGAAGTTATTCAGGCTGGTGGGCACCGCAGGAGCTCCAGGCATCCAGCCACTCGTCCCACCACAGAGCCAAGGGCTCCCAGACAGCAGCCACTGCCCGAAACTCAGGCCCATCAGGAGGCTGGAGGATTTGGATGGGAGGCAGATGCAGATGGCTGCATGCCTGGGAAGGAGCAGGATGGTGGAAGTGTGACAGCAGCAGACAGGGACAGCAAGCCAGCCTTGGAGATCACACGGCAGCCCCAGCGGTGTGACCCCAAGGAAAAGCACTGTGCTTTTCACTAGCCATTAGCCCAGAAGAGACTTGGAGCTATGAGCAATGAAAATGCTTCCTGCTGTTCAGCCTCACTGGGGCTGGAGAAAACAGGACTGAGATGAATCATTGCTTCCTTTCCTACAAAGAAAGTGCCCAGCTCACCAGCAATTCCTCTTGCTGGTGGAGACAACAGCCTAGACCCTTCCCACAGTGGCTGACCTCCTGGGTCAGGCAAGGGCAACACCGTAATTAAAATTATTTTTCTAAAGCTCTGACTTGCGTTGCTGAAGCTCTGGGAGAGGGCCCCTTGGAACAGGAGACTTAGAGATGGATTATGTTTCTAGTCCTGGTCCCCAAGCCATGCAACAGAGAAACATTTAGCTTGGAAAAGACCTTAAAGATCATTGAGTTCAAGTGTAAACCTAACACAGCCAAGCCCACCACGAAACCATGTCCCTCAGCACTGCATCTACCTGTCTTTTAAATACCTCCAGGGATGGCGACTCCACCTCTTCCCTGGGCAGCCTGTTACAATGCTTGATAACCTTTTCAGTGTAGGATAATTACTAAAATTAACCGAAAATGTAAAAGTATAGCATTATTTATAGCTTAAGGAAAAGCCTAAAGTTAAGAAGCTTCTGCAGTGGAAAACAAGCTGCACCTGGCATAACAAGGAACACCATAGCTGTGGTTCCCGGTAAATGTACATGAGGGATGGAACGGAATGTCGATTCCGTGGCCTTGCCTTGCATGGATAACGGGAGAGAAAGCAGCACTGAGATTCACGCAACATTCAGTGAAGAAATTTTTCCTAATATCTAAACATCCCCAGCACAACTTGAGGCCGTTTCCTCTTGTTTTATCACTCGTTACTTGGGAAGAGACTGAAACCCACCTCTCTAAGCCCTCCTTTCGGGTAGTTGTAAAGAGGTATAAGGTCTCCCCCCCTCAGCCTCCTTTTCCCCAGGCTAAACCCCCTCATCCGCTCCTCACAGGACTTGTGCTCCAGACCCCTCACCAGCTTCATCGTCCTTCTCTGGACCCGCTCCAGCACCTCAATGTCTGTCTTGTAGCGAGGGGCCCAAAACTGAACACAGTATTTGAGGGGGGGCCTCAGCAGTGCTGAGTAGTCCTGCTGGCCACACTATTCCTGACACAAGCCAGGATGCTACTGGCCGCCTTGGCCACCTGGGCACACTGTTGGCACATATTCAGGGGCCATTCAGTCACCATGGGTGGCTCCAGCTTGCTCAAAAGAGGGAGGCCTCCCCTCCCCACGCAGCTGCTGGGGAGCTCGGCTGCTCTTATACCACCACCAGCCCCGAAACCGCAGCCGAAAGTTTGAGGAGCTGTATGTCTTTCACCAACTTGCGTTCTGCCCAAACACGCTTAGCAGACCAACCAGCTACCGAAGTTCTGGCACCCGTGGAGTTGCAAAAGTGTCTAAAAAAAAGACAGTATGTCCCAGGAAAGAAGCTCTCAGCGTCTCCCAAGGAGAGTTAGGAAAGAGTCGAAGGCAGCAAATGCCAGTTTTGGTCAGGAGGTGCTGCAGAGCAGACCCCTTGCTCAAGCCCCCCCATCCTCAAAGACCTGTTTGGGTGAGATGATGCCCCAAAGCCATCTGCGAATGCTGGGCTGCCTCAGTTATGCCAGGCTCCTGTGATCCTCGCTCCCTCATCTTGAATCTGAAACTTGGAGCTGGGGGGGCTTGTTTAAGCCAGCAGAGCTTGTCTTGCAGACCCTCGGCTGACACAACCTAATACTTGCTGCCTACAGCCAGCTCCAACCTAAACCCGCTGCTCTCAGTGAAGATGCAGCACCTTACACCAAAATAAGACCCAGCCCCATATTTTGATTTACCTGTTAGTGCCTTTGTGTCCTTTCGGTATTGCAGCATGTTTCAAGGGCTTGAAATATCCAGGGAACATGAGGAGCGCTCCTTCATCCTGAAAAACCATGAACAAGGATTGCTGAAGCAGTGTCGTAATCGTTAAACAAACCGCCCAAAGACACCCTTGTGTGGCCACAGGCTCAGCACAAGCAGGGGGTGTGAAAAAGCACATATTCATGCAAGAATGGGGGGGGGAAAGAGGTGCCCTGGTTTGCAGCCCCTCTGCGAACCAAAGAGGGACAGAGTTGGGGGTGGTGCACTCACAGCCCCTTTCCAGAGGGCAGGCTTGCTGGGCACCGCTGCTGTGACCCGGAAAAGAGCAGCACCGGGGCCAAAGTCACCCGCTCAATGAGAGGGGAGAAGCAAACAGCAGCCCCAAAGTCAGCTGAAATGACCCCAATACATACATTGTCCCAGGGTCAGGTACCTCTAAGAGATGAAGCCAAGTTGCCCCTCTCCCCAAACACTGGCAGGAGCAGGGAGAAGGAAACACGGGAGAGCACAAGAGCAGGATGTCAGAAAGCCCACAAACATTACTGTCGAGGTTGTGGCTGACTTTCCAGCGTGAAACAGCCGAGTGCCTCCTGCCTTTTGAGCTGAAGGCCCAGGTCGGGGGGAGGACGTGGGCTTGCAGGGCCCAGAGGTTGGCCAGCCCCGACCCACCGGTGGCTCGCAGGTCTCACAGCCTGGCGTCTGGCTGGAGACAGAGGAGAGCGCTGCTAGACCCCAGCTCAGACATCGTCTGCACCCCAAGTGGGCTAGGAGGTGTTTCTTCCCTCCCACACTTCTTACTCGCCTGCCTTTAGGGGTATGACTTTACTCTCCTCATAGCCATATAAATAAAAAGATAAATAAATTAAGGCCTTTACCTTGAATCCTGCTAAGTTCTTGCCCTCCCCGCTTCTGCGGAGCGATCCTTGCCAGAGGATGAGTTTTCTTTTGGTTGCATTCACCAGCTTCCCACTCAGTTGGACGTCCACACCTCGGGTCGAATTCATAGTTGTTGGCAGGGGAGGAAGATTTGAAGCTGTCTTCTTTCTTCCTTGGAGTGAGGCATCTTACAGGCTGCATTTCTCTTTTCCCTGGTACACGATGTATTCTCCTCCCCGGGTTTGAAGATATAACCAAGCATCTGAGCTGGGCTTTGCAGGGTCTCCCCTGCCTCACAGCAGCCTTGGGGTTAGGATCCTTTTGTTTTAATTAAAACATCAGCTTCACAACTGAGACAAGCCAGCCTTCAATAAAGTCACACAGTGAGGGCAGAGTTTAATAAGGGGTTGAAACTCCTGGCCAGGTCTGTAGTGCCATGAGGGCTGCAGCAGCACAGCCCGTCACTGCTGCTGCCCCTCGTCAGGGCAAGCAGCAAAGCCCTGGGGAGGGGGAAAGCACTTGGGGCTTGGCTTTAACCTGTTCCCTACAGCTGGAGGTCACACCAGTAAAACCAGCTTCTCTCCAGTGAGCTGCACTAAGTGTTTGGCAAGCACTTTCGTACAAGTCACACACGGATCAACTGTTGCTGTTTCCTCTCTTCCCCTGTCTCTGGGAGAGAAGGCAAGTTCAAAAAATGTTCTCCAAGAAATCAAGTTTTCCTGAGGAACTGGTTGGCAGCCCTTTACTTCCAAAGCCTCAGTAGAAACCTAACACAAGCCTGTAGACACGCAAAGCTGCAGAGACTCTCTGCACACAGAGGCACTTTCTATATGCTTAATCAAAAGCAAAACAATCTTAATATCCATAACCCACCAAGAAGCAGTCAATGGCCACTTAACTGAGGCTGGCAGGAGATGCAGCATCACAGCTCCCATCCTAAACACAGTTTCCACACCAGCTCCTGGATTCCCAAGCAGACCTAGACTCCCAGGACCAGGTTTACCTCCTTCAAGCCGCTTCGGGGAGCACACACAACCCCAACAACACTCCAGGACAGGGGAAAAGCTCTGCTCTAACTTCCCCCCCCGGGGCCTTTTAAGGTGGCTGCTGGTGCTAAATCTCCCTCAGCTGTGGCCCCTTGGACCCACCCTGCCACCTTGTTTGAGGGAACAGCTTGCACCTGCGGGGCATGAGATCTCCCAGCCAAAATGTGCTTGGGGGGGGTTTTTTTAAATTATTTTTTTTATTCTGGGTAAAGCTCTTCCCCTCACAGCATTACCTGACAGCAACTGGAAAAAATTTCCTGCAAACACCTCCGGCAGCGTAGGCTGCAAAGCGCATCCTTCACGGCTGAGAGATCTCAAGCTCCTCCATAAAAGTCACATTGCTCCCGGAGGGGGGCACGGGCTCCTGCAGAAACCCTCTTCTAGGTTTTAATAAAAGGGAACCCACAGAAAGATGGGGATGAACGGTTTGACTTGTAACTACACAATGGACAAATAAAATTAAAAAAAAAAAAACCCAAACCCAAGCACAAGGGAAGTGTTTGCTGGCACGTCTGCGTGGCTTAGCCTGCAGTTATAGCCAGGTAGCAGAGCTGCTGCCACTGGAGGAGGGAGGGAGGAGGGAGACAGGGCTGATGGATGGGGATCTGATTCCACATCCACGGGTGGTGGCCGAGGCCAAGGGCAGAGAGGGGCGCGCAGGGCTGAGAGCTGGGTGTGCGGCCGAGAGCCAGACCTCATTGACCCATAGTAGCCTGTGATAGCATTTCTATCTCTCCTAAGAAAAATAGAAAAACACCCAAAATACGTTGTTAGGAATGTATCTAAAATAAATACTAAAAAAAAAAAAAAGAGCATGTTTCCTCCCACAAAATTGTCTCTGAGGACTTGCAAAGCCAAGTGTATTTGCAGAGTAGGAAGTGGGGGGGAAAGATACTAAAATAATTATTCCTTTCTTTGAGTGGGTCTGCTTAAGAGCAGATTAACAAAAAAGTCATATTGAGAAAAAAAAAAATCCCCTTGCCTCTAACCTCTATAAGAGTCCATCTGCAGCTGCATAACCCACCCAGGCACGTCCAGGGAGCTGTGGTGGTGGTGCCACCACAGGGGATCACTCGACCAGGGTAATCCCAAGACAGACCCGAGGTCCCCACGGCATTCCCAGCTGCCCCTCCTGCTCCTGTCTCCCTCTCCCCCATGGGTTCCCGGTCTCACACTGAACACATGTCTTAGAATAAGGCTTTAGAATAAAAACTGTATTTATCCAAGACTGAACAGTTTCAATAGGAAACTCTTATGTTACCTTCTGCAGAGAAATCCCAAATGGTTTGTTCCACGCATGCTGAAAGGGACTTCTTCCAGGTGGTTTGTTTCTTAACGGTTGCTTGGTTTGTGCTTTACTTTGGCCCAGGCCAGGCACTACATCAGCCCTCCATCCGCAGCAGCCTCAGGTGGCCTGGGATCACACACCCCCCCTCCCCATCGTTGGTGGGCCCATCCCGTGCATCACCCCTGGCCTAGGAGCATCTGCCCGGCTTTGTGTTGAGTCCCCTCGGTTCACACCAGCGTCCACCTACAGCTCAGTCTCCTCTGGACACATCCTGCAGGAGCCCAGCACATCAGGGAAGATGGTCATCCATCAAACCCATCCTCTGAATCAGATTTTGCTGGCAGAGGGGGAGGACTTCTGTTGATGGGAGAGAAGAGCGCATGGAGGACTTGGGTTCTTTAGGAAGTGAGCCCAAAATTACTGATCCAGGACAGCGAGAAACTCTTATTCACGAGAATCACAATATTGGAGTCACCCCTTCTCTATTCCAAGAGTCCCTCTTGCCCTGTTAGGGCAAAAATTGTACCACTTAGGAAAGCTGACAGTCTCTATACATTTTTATTTTTTTTTAATGTGTGTGTGTATCTGAGTATCTCATACATCCAACTGGGAATACTTGACCTTTGAAGGGTGCTGGTGTGCAAGGAGCAGTACAGGCAGATTTTTTTTCCCATCCCTGCGTTCATGTGCCAAGCCTTGGAAGCAATGTAGGAGTTGGTGGTTTCTTTATTTCCTGGCTCTTACACGCTTTGGTTTTTATTTATTTTTTTTAATCTCATGATTTTCAGTTAACCTTTCCATTTTTTCCAGGCACACGGAGGGATCTGGATGGGATTAAGAAGGGATGTGCCACGGAGGAAATACATCTTGTGCCACATTGCCCTCTGCCATCATCTACGACACCACAGAGTCACTGGTACAGGGCTACGTGGCTTTGCAAGACATCCCCCAGACCCGCTCTGCCAGACACATGCCTAGGTTTATCTCAGTTTTCCCAAATTTATTTAAATTTATTTATCCCAAATTCCCAATGGACAGGGAGTATGTGCTCCTTTTTTCTTTTTTTTTT
>VXBO01009346.1:0-14561 GCA_013400135.1 Rhinoptilus africanus
GAACTTCATGAGGTTCACACATGAGTCTACTTCTCGAGCCTGGGCAGGTCCCTCTGGATGGCATGCCATCCCTCAGGTGTGTGGTATTGCCTGCAAACTTGCAGAGGGTGCACTCAATCCCACTCTTTATGTTGTGGATGAGGATGTGTCTCCTTAAACTTCCTCTGCAAAAAGGAATCCCTTCTGGCCATCTCATGCCACCTCAGACAACCAGATTGCTTTCTTCTATATCGCATGTTTTGGCCTTTGATAGGAAATATTTTAGTTACAGCAGCTAGTCCATGCATATTGTTAAATTAATATTAGCTATTTCTTCTCAGCTGTTCTTTGAGTATGCAATATTCTTCAAATTTAAGTCAGTAACTTTATATCCATTTTGTTAAAATATGTCACATCTATGTGTTTTCTAGTTAACTGATAACCTGCTTTATTCCCCCAATAAATTGATATTTCAGTTTAAGAAACTTAATTTCTTTTTGCAACTTCTCCCACTCACTCTGTGGCAATTATTTGCAAAATGAGAAATGACTCTGTGTGTGTCACCTGGAATGTTTCTGCACTTGCTTAATTATACTTGTTCCGCTTCTCTCTGTATGAGCAATTTAGTTGCTTTTACACACACACAGAATCTCATAAAGGCTATTGTGAGCGGATGCCAAGAGCTCAGTTCTCTAGTCCTTTACTCTTGGAATTCCAATGAGATCAGTGAAGATATTTGTGATTTATCCTGTCATAACTGAGAAGAAAAGTAAATTCTGAAGTCTACAATGGTGTCACCTCTGACATATTGTTTGAGGAAAATGGTGATTATGTACTAAAGTTCAAATCTGGCAAAATGAAGCCTACCTAAAAATAGTGCCTTGTTTTGCCTACTTTTTCTAAGTAGGCTTATTCCGGTTTAAATAGAAAGTGGTATGAACTCTATGAGCAGACTTTTTAAAAAATCCAGTGCTTAAAGTTGTAGACAGGTAGTGGGCCTTTGAAAACTGCTTTGGAGTCCCTCTTCCACCAAAATCAAGGATGCAGGTATACAGCTTTGGGTTTGTTTGAAACTCTTACCTGGAAACCTTTTTCATCTTTAAGAACCTCAGCACTTTTGAAATGGTCTGTTACTATATCTCTGCAATACTTTAATAATGTTATAACATTGTAGGATGAAATACATTACAATCTCATATTTCATGTTCTGGCAAAGAGAGATGAGAATTCTCATCTTTTAAATAGTCTCATATGCAGATAAGACTGTTTTTCTGGAAGGTTAGGAATATACTTCTGGTAAACTTAGTAACCTTTTCTGTTTCCTAACTGTCTGGTGATGAACAGTTATTTTTATATGAGAGGAAAAATGACATCATATGTGATTTTTAGGGAGAGCATGGTTAGTGAACTTATGGTAGGAAAGTGGGAAGACAATACTCAATTCCTGCAATTGAGTATTGCAGGAAGTTGACAGCAATACTCAATTTTAAAAGAACCAAGTAATTTTCACAAGAAGCCCTTCTCTTTACCATGTTAGTGTTTTGGTGCAGCACTCTGTTGCAGAGTAATTTTTCATTTGTCTTTGCATCCTATGTCTTGTGCGGCATTGCATGTAGTGTTATAGGAAAAATAAACTGTAATAACAGTAGTCTGTAAAATTACAGACTGTATTTGCCAGCCTTCCTTTGTGTTTGGACCAGAAAAAGCTGCAATATCCACACTGGCTGAAGTGTGTACATTTGACTTAAGGAGGTATAAAATTTTTGTGCAAAAATACTATAAACACATTTTAAAAAGACTGATATGCAAATAATCTAAATGCTGCACTATATTTTTCTGGAATGTAGCAAGATTAAAAGTCACATAAATCTAGTAATTTTTGAATTATACTAATTTTTTACTTACAATTTACAAATATGCATTTACTACTGAATTTTTCTTACTGTAATTTCAAGCTTTGCTAACACTATATTGCATCTCAGAAAGTCACAGGGGCAAAGGGGTTGACATGAAGATTTTAAAAAAATGATTTGGCACACAACAAACTTATCATGAAACAAACAAGCCTCTCCTTCAGTGTCAAGTGTGTTGTGACTTACAGGAGTGCAAATGGAAAGGAAAGATGACTAAAATACTGCTAATGGAGAATTTTGTACTGTCTTGGCAGTGAGGCAAATCACTTGCAAGGTGCTGGGCACCAGGAATCAGTATCAGGGCTGATGGTCCTGTCAGGTTCACTTTCTGAACGCAGATGTCAGTACAAGCATAATTTCCTGGCACCAGTGTAGTGACTCTTTATATAGTTTTGCTAATACTGTTATACTAAGATGTATTTTGTCCTAATCAAGTAAAGAAAAAAATAAAATTGGCAGAGAGAGAAAGAGAGTGAGAGACAAAAAACATCTTTAAGATTCAAAGAAGGTTTTGTGCTCTTCTTTCACATCATCTTAATGAAGTCTGAATAAGTCCGACCCAAACCAAACACAGTTGTCTACAGGTCCAGAGCAAATGCGGTGTAACTTGGTGAAGCCTCCAAATTCTTATGACAAATGCATGAGGGCTTTTAGGCTTAAGGACATATTCCTCAATACAAAATTATTTGTTCCTGCAGGGGCTATACCCTGGAGAAAAGCTCCAAGGTGGGAAGAGGTCACAGGTAGCTGACTGTGAACATGAGCTCTGTCACTTCCCAAAGCAATTGCAGAATAAATGCATTGGGTTAAATGTTGTCTGAGAAAGCCAGGGCCTGACACCCTAAGTCTGTCAGTATGTGACAGCAGGGGAGATGAGGGGACATAGCATTGCTGTGGTGAAGGACATGGAGAAAAGCAATTTATGACATATGAAGAATAGTGAAAATGAAATCTGCATACAGTGTGCAATAGAGATCAACCAAAATGGGAGCTAAAGAAAAGTTAGAGTGCAAAATGACCAAAGCCTGACTGAACTGGTCAGCTTGTATGCTTTTCGGCTGCTTTGCTACTTTGGTCTTTCCAGGAGTTTGACTTTTTTGTTGTTACTAGTTTGGGGATTTTTTTTGTTTGTTTGTTTGTTTTCTTTTTTTCTTTTCCAAACTATCTCCTCTGTAGCTATACTTTCCAGATCTGCTTGCACTTAGTCCTGGACAGTGAAATACAAGCTGCCTTTGATGTGTTCAGACCAGGAATGAGGTCCTCCTCTGGATGGGTATTTATGATGTTTATGTTGGAGATACCTGTACTAGCTGGGCCTTTGGCAGTGCAAAAGGTCTGTTAATGTCTGCCAGGAAACATCTTTTTGAGGGAGATATTTATATTACAGTGTTACACTTAGGTTGTTGAGGGAAAAAAAAATTATTCACAGTTTAACCATTCAGTCTCCAAAGCTACGCAGTGACTGTAGTAGTTTGTTTTGCATTACAAAGTTTGGTCACAAGCCTGTAGACAGCACTTGGAAAAGGGGATGTTCCCTGGGCTTTCAGTGAGTGCATGGCAGTGTAAGCATCATGAGCTCTCCCTTAGCACACAGCTGAGCAAACAGAGATGGTTCCAGTCCCAGGTCTTGGGTTGCTGCAGCCTCAGTTAGCTCCCGCAGAAGAGGAGAAGCATGGCAGTCATGTAAATACGAACAGGCACAAATTTAAGTCTTAAACCTCTCTCCCGTCTCTTGCTTATTGCAAGGTCTTACGACAACTTCTCCCAAATTTCCAATGTCTTGCTTCCACATAGGGGATATCCTAGCCAAAAGCTGCTGGGGAAGGGTAAAGCTGCCACCAGCAGCTCCCACTCTGCTCAGCCCTGAGGGGATACTGCCCTCCACACACTGCTTGTACCCCTCAGTCCTGATTCTTTCTCACATATGCCACAAGTCACATCTTTATATTCTTATCAAAGTACGCTCTACCTGTCACTGGTTATTTTACCTGTTAACCCCTCCTAGCTTTTTTAGCCTCTTCCAGAGCTTCCTTAATTCTGCAACCATTCAGACACACAAAGGTTAGGGAGACTTGTGGCAGTTCACTTGGGATGCCTGTCCAGGAAGACTTTCTAGAGAGATGGATGAGTGAATAAAAAAATTCTTCCATTCCTTACTATTGTGTCCTTATGATGATAATACCTTTTCTGGATGTATGGTATGAGAAAAGGTTAGAAAAGCTCTCATCAGACGTGGAAATAGTTGTTCTGTCCTGGATCGTTCCAACTTTTCCCTTCAAATGCTTTTCTCCTTCCTTTATAGTGAAATCCTCATTTAGCATAATTTAATGTTATTGCCACTTTTCCTCCTGTCTCCTCAGCTGCCCTGTGTTTGGGCAAATTCCCAGATTTCTTACTTATGCAAAAATCCTCCTATTCCCTGAGGGAATCTTGATAAGGGCTTAGGTTTAAGTTAAATAACGGCTTCAAAAGTAAATAAGGCCTTCAAGATTCATCCTCATATTTAGCATAATTTTTTTGGACATATTTTGCTATCAATTTGTTCTGAGAAATAAGATATCACTCTTAGAAGGTTTCAGTAGTGATTTCCAGTCTACAGTCTAAAACTCAAATAACTACCGCTTGCAAAACACGGAACCTAGTGCAAATCTTCCCAAACTTTATTCTACACTGAAGTTATTGTCAAAAAGAAAATGGTGCATAGCTAAAGCTCACTTGTGGAACATTCATAGCTGACTTTAAGGTAAATGCCTGCCAGCACATCAAAGTTTCGACTTGTACCATTTCTTTCTATTAATAGACCTTCAAGATGATAATACATATAGCATGTGAGTTTCGGCTTAGTGTGCAGGAGTATTTGTCAGAGTCTTTTGAAACTTCTTATCTTCTACATGTGTAAGGAAAATCTATACGCTGATTGTGTGATTTTAATTTCAAAACCAGTTAGTTCTAAAATTGGTTCTGCTGCTGCCCTTTACCTTGGGTTGTGCTAGAGGTTTGCTTTACTTTTACTTATATTTGAAATAGAAAAGTACAGCATATGCTAGGCTGTCCTTTCACAATCAGATTTGTTTCTCTCTGTATATTCTCACACACTTTTACAACTGTCTAGTTCATCTATTCAGAAAGTGAAAATTATTTTATGCAAAAATTTATCTTTTGAAATATCCTCTGTTGAGTGATTTTCCCCCAAATCCAAAAGGAGTTCCTGAAAGAGCCTGTCCAAATATCTGGCAGATCTTTTCTTTTCCTAGCCCTGTGAAAAATCCATCTTGTAGCTTTACTTCGGAGCTGAAGAGGCAGGTACCTTGGCTTTGGGACAGCCAGCCAAGCCAAGCCAAGCTTTCTTCACTGTCTACATCGGTGAGGATCTGAGGCTTCTAGAGATGAATCCCTGCCACTGTTAGGCTGCTGTTGTTCCTGCTGGGAAACAGCAGCTGTGAGAGCTACGGGCTTCCAGGCAGTTCTCTGCAGAGCTGAAATTCTGGGCCTGAGTCTGTTGATGCTGGATCTAGCAATGCCCAGTCAGGGAAAATCAGCATGCCACCTTGAAAAGCCAGAGACAGTTTCTGGGGAAATTCCCACGACAATTTATCTGAGGAAAAGTAGGGTCAAGGTTTTCCTGAAGAGATATAGCTTCCTATTTCAGCATTTCCCAAACCATTTTTATGTAGAATTCTGAGTTTGTGAAATGTTGAAAATCCCTTCTCACCTGTAACTTCAGGGTTTTTCTGGAAAGATGTATTCTGCATCTACGGTTATGTATGCCCTTGAATGCTCCTATCTCTTCACCATCCTGAACTGACAGAGCTTAAAAGGTTGTTGAGAGGACTTTCCTCTCCTGTGATGTATTGTTCAAAGACAGAAAATGAATCTTACCTCTACATTTTTCTTTGTCACCTACTTAGATAATCCTTCACAGCAACATATATACAATATCTAAGGAAATTAAAAACAATTAAGTGCTCTACATCAATAATGATTGAGTTTATTTTACAATAAAACCCTTCCACATAAATTGAGTTTTCTAAAATGATTTAGATGTATATATTTACTATTTCTGCAGTCTTATGGGCTGTTGTGTGTTTGCTTTTGCTTATAGTCAGAAATGTTATTCGAAGGACATTCAGAAAGTCAGAGAGTATATTTATTTGCTCTGAAACAAGGACAAGTAAACTAAGGTCATCTCACCCATAGACATTTTAGCAAACACTTTCCCAGAACCAGAACAGTCTTTCTTACTGGAGGTTTTAAATTGTCTTTATAATTAGGAATCTTTCTCAAATATCTATCTTAAGCTTGCAAATAAATATTTTTCTAAGTCACATCACGCATTGGACATGGGGAACTTTTGATCATTATTCTCTTCTCTGTAACCTTCTATGCATTTGCAGACTGCTTTGATGATCAGTCTCCATGTTACTTGTAGACTAATTAAGCCCATTTCTTTCAGCTTTTTTTCTTGGCTGGCGCTTTCCCTGCTTCTTGTAGCTTTTGTTGCTCTCCTCTGAGCCGCCTCTAAATAATCTGTCTTTCTCTAAGTGTGTGTCCAGCTCATGCCTTACAAGCAATAAATTAAGCAGAATATCAGCTGCTGTGTCTTGCACACCATATTGCAGAATGAGATTTGCTTTTTTTATCATACTGTTATCTTGTTCAGTCATCTTCAGTTTCTGATATCTTCCCTTCAGTGGAGATCCCTTCCCTGATTTTTCATGTATATGCATGTGGTTGTTCCTCCATATATGTACTACTTGCCACTTCACTGTGCATTTTAATCATACTGATTTCAGATAATTTCTCCGATTTATCAAAATCCCTTTGGATCCTACTGCTTTTCTGCACAGTCCTTGTAACCTTGTTTTGGAAGGAGACAACTATCAAAACCATAAACATAGCCAATGACAAATGTGGCTTGAACAATCACTGACCCTAAGCACCAGGTTCCAAAAATAGCCACAGCACATGTGGCTCATGTATGCACTAGGAGCATTACAGAGTGCACCCCAGCAGATGCCATTGCAGCTCCAGAGGAGGGGCTCTTCTGGTCCCTTGGTGGCTGGGAAGGTCCAGGGTACGCTGGTCACTGCCGAGGCCACTGTTCTCCTCCCTCGTGCCTTTGTCCGGCCATCTGCTGGAAATAGGGGGGGTCCTGACAGCGCTGTGCCCTACTTTTTCCCATCCTTTGCCCTCTCCTGCCATATCGTAGCTGTCCACCATGGAGGTGTTCCCCTGACAGCTCAACCCCCTTGGCAGCCATGAAGACTGCCTAACCGCAGGCTGGCCATGGGAACCCACTCAGGAGAACCCCCCTGGCCCAGGGCTTTTTTTCTTTCCCCATCCCCATCACCTAGAGTAGCTAGGATGCGGGGATCCTGGGGTGGCATGGGCACACACTCCTGTGCTGTTACTCAGTGTGCAGGGCTTGCTTGCACTACTTTGTTCACACCTGCAAATTTTCTTTGCCTTGTCAGCTTTGCATATTGTAAGATTTTCAGTTCAGATCCTTTCCCCTTGTTTCTGTCTAAAACTGTGCAAAATGATGACGCCGTAAGCAATTACTGAACTCCTTAAATTCTGCTTGTCCCCCAGGAGGAGGATGTCTATGTGGCATTTATTTGCCCTACAGGATTTCTGATAGGAGGACAGCTGAGTGAGGTGCACTTTCTTGATTGACTTTTAACCATCCATGTCCCAGCATTACTGTTACACGTTGCTTACAGAAGACATGGATGCCCCCTGACTACAGGGCAGAAATTATTTTGTGTAAGCTTCTGGCAGCACAATTAATTTATAAGTGCTTTGGTGGCGACAAAAGCTTGTTATGGAAATTTTGCTTTATAATTGCTCCTTGGTCATATGGCAAAAATACTGAGCCATGTATTTTTTATACCAAAAAAAAAAAGAAAAAAGAAAAAAACCCATTGCAGTGCTGAGAACTGCTTTTTACTTCCTTTCAAGGGCAAACACTTCTTACTACTTCATTGTGATTGTGACTTTTTGAAAATGTCTGTTTATGGATGTTGTTTTTCAGACTGTATAGAATGTAAGTTTTGATTTCAAGATATGGTGTTTAAATCATGCCTAGGTGAACTAATGAAAGAGACATATGCTTTAACAAGTTTTTGTCTGATGTGCCAAGTGTATTGAACCTAGAGCTAATAGAAAGCCTCATGCTCACTTTGTCACTGGCCTTTTGTCACTTTGGTGAATCATTTATTCCGATCTATGTCTATTTCATCTTCCTTTAAATTAGAATAATAATACGGAGATGCTGTGAGGATGAGTTGGTTGCATATTAACAAGGTAATACTTCAGTAACATGTCAACATTTTCCTCAAAACTAAAATGAACACTGAGCAATCGGTATTTTATACTCCCGCAACCTGCTCCAAGCTGGCCTGAGTGGCTGGCTGGAGCATGCACTTTCTCTGTCTTCTGTTCCAGCCAGCAGGTGGCATTTGATCGACAGATAACGTGTCATTTTTAAACTTGCTGTCTTCAGGCAACATCCCTACACCCTCCTGCTCCCCCCTACCCCTGCCTCCAGGTGGTTTCACTTTCTGTAATGACACTTCCTCCCTTTTCTTCAAAGTGAAAGTTGTTTATCCAGTAATGTTCTACTCATAAACCTTTGTTTTGATTAGAAGAACGTATTTTCAAGTTACAATCCTGCAAAGGAATTTGAAATATCTGTGTAAGACTGTCGGCTTTGACCTTTAACAGCTAAATGCCCTTTGTTTTTCATGCACTTGCTTTGTATTCTGTTGTGAAATACCTTTACTTCAGGTCTCCAAGGGCAAAATAAAAATTTCTTCCAGCACACAGGCTTCTTATTAAACATTTCACAGGACCCTCTTTCCCCACAGAGTGATCCCGCAAGAAAAGAAGATAACTGAATTCATTATAGTCCAGTGGTAAAATATAAATGTCTGTAGAGCAGATTTTTTCTTTTTTATAGCACTGGCAGAAAGATGCTGCTGTTGAACATGGTGTTTTGTACACTTGCGCTTTCTGGAAAGGATTCCACCTAAGTGAGTGTTTTTGAGTTTTAAAGCCAGTTAGGGAGACTCAGTGTTATTGACTGATGAACTTGAAAAGCAACATCATTCAGGACCTCTACAAACATCCACTTTGCCCACATGGCAGGGGACTGTAAAGATTTCCTGTCTACGGCACTCTAATTTCTGCTCCATCGATTTGTTGGTTTTATTTTTCTTCATTTCAATTAATTCTTTATCAGTGCAATGAAAAGCTGATTTTTCAACTTGGTGGCTTTCTCCTTCTGATATGCTTTCTTATTTTTTATTTGGTTATGTACTGCTAATTGGCAGTGATAATTCTCAGTGACATATTGACCTTTTTCATGGTAGATCCAGCATGATGGAAGGAGTCCCAGATAGCTTTTCTCTACACCTTATTATGCTGAAAGTTGCCTTATGTCTGCAGAGCACAGGATCTAGAAGAGGCTGGTGGGTGGACGTTGTATTTGTGTAAAGTAAGCTGCAGTGAATGGGAAGTGGGAATTTCAGGTCAGAAGAAATATGCGGTGTGAGAGCAGTCGTGGGCGGGGGAAGCGCCTTTGCAGGTTTCTCAGCACTGCGAGATCGGCATGTCAATGAAAAATCGCAATCCTTGTTCACCAAACCCATCCATGTGTATCGCAAGCTGATGAGAGGGCAATGCTGCAATGCAGCTTCTGGGAAACTGCCTGAAGGCTTACAGCCATCTTTGAATAAAAGCTGTGGCAGTCTGTATTTCCCTCAATGAAAATTTCGGGGCCTGGATGAGTCTAGGAGGGAAGGCATCAGGAAGGCTCCCTCGTCAAAGGGATCCATGTTGTCACTTCTGCGGGTTGAAATTGGAGATGCTGCAGCTGTGTTGGCCACCATCTTGATTAAAGCACTGGGGAGCAAGCTGGAAAATATTCCGAGCTAAAATGAGCCTCTCTTGCTTGAGCAAACATCGTTTTGACAGGGCTGTAACAGATTCCTGTTCTGTGAGCTGCAGGCAAGGAAAGGATCTGTGAAACACATTCACCTGTGTTATAAACATCCTCTGCTCAAGGAAAACCCAACCTCAGTATCATCAGCCTATCTGCATCTGAATCTCGATCAAACTGATATTTGTACGTTGTCTGATGGTTGCTGGAGGAAATCAGAAACAGCAAGTACAGGTTCAAAGAGGCAGGTGGGCTTTTGTGCACTAACGCTGACTTCCCAGCAAATAAGAGATTCTCTGTCCTAGTTCAAGAGGAATTTGCTGTCTTTCTCTGCATTCTTTCCCATCCTGAAGGCTGTGTCTCTGAACTCTGAAAATCCGAAAAAACTTTATTTCCCCAAACTCTCACTGTAGCCAATAGGGAGACAAGTGCTCATCCTAGGAATTAGTTTGCAGTGCATTATATTTATCACATGGAATTTCCTGAAAATTAGCTTTTTCAAACTGTTCCTTATGAGGGGGAAGATTAAGGATGTTCAGTTTTCCTTTCTAGTCTAAGATGACAGTGACTTTACTCTGCATTTATGTACATTTGCGTATTTGCAAAGGTCCAGAAATTGTGGATGGACCCAAACTTTTCATGGAAGTGGACTTAAGAGTTCAAAGCCAAAGATACGAAGTTTAGGGATGCATTAGGAGCTTTTCAGCCCTGAAGCTTCATCCCTGATTATGTTGATTTAGAACTTCAGATGAAGAATGAAAGGGTGTGTTTAACTACAAAATATTTATTTCAGTGGAGTTTAGAAGCAAGCATGGATGGAAGATTTGTTGGAGAATCCACTGGGAAGAAAGCCAAGAAGCTGCCATGTATTTTATTTTAAAATCTTACATTTATTTGTTTTTTAGATAATAAACTGCTTCCCAAAAAGAGGATGACAACAACATTCTAAGTCAGTACCAGACCAGCATTTTTTTCTGTGGTGTGATGGAATAAAATATTCATGAATAAAGATAAAGAACTGAGCAAATTATGAGTAAGTGATTGTAAGAGAGAGAATTTGTTCCCTAGTTTGTTTTGTCAAGATTTTACAGCCATGGCCCCATGTGTAAAATGCTTTTGGAATATTTATTTTTAAATGGTCTTGCATTCTGAGTTCTTAACATAGATGTCATGAGGTTGGGTTTAACTCTTACCCTAAATAGCTCTCAGAAAACTGGGGTCTATGTATAATAGAAGACAACCTAAAAGAAATGAATTAATTATTTATACAAAATTTATTACCTTGAGAATAATGTAATATGTACTAAAAGCTGTTATCATGAAACAGTCATGGTGTCTGCAAGATTGATGATCTGAGGATGACAGAGAGCAATTTTTAACAGGTCAGAAGAGGACAAAAAAAGCCTGGAAAATTTGACTTCTGGAAGCTGGAAGATAAATTTAGGAATAAGACATTTTAGTGCATATGGAGTTGTGCTTCTGATAAAAAGTAAAATCTCTACAACATTCTGTCTTCTGTTCCACATGCCACAATTGTGGAAGTATAATGTGGACTTCTTGTAACCATAATAATAAAATAAAAAATTTAAGAAGTTTGAAATTTGGATGTAATCCTACCCAAATGTCACCCATTTGTGGTAATTAGGAAACTCAGATCCAAATCTCTCCAACATAACAAAAAAAAAAACCCCTGAGTACAGTTCACTTCCATAAAGAGTGAGAACCTCAGACTTCCCTAAAGGAAGATTTGAAAACATAGACTAGAATTTAGCTATGAACAGAATAGCACCTTAAAAGTTAGGAAGTGCCAGCTGGTGTTAGCTGTAACAATTTTCTGTTCTTCAAGACTGGAACATCATTCAGACTAAATTTCTTATACCTAGAAGGCTTCATGTATATATATAATTTCCTGGATTTATACATATTTAACTTCTGCTTTCAGATACAGTAAAGTGCAACAGGAAGAGTCTGAATCCTTGATTTAAGGGAAAGCTTTATGTCATAAGAATGACATTGTAAATATATTTTCATCAAAAGCAAGAACAAATATTAATTTGTCTAAGCTTGGAAGCATGAAATGTTCTTCAAGGTTAATTGTTTAGCCCATTAAAACTAACTTGCTTCTTGCTTTATAAAGCAGCAATTCATTAATGTTCTGAACAGTCTCACATAGTCTGTTGTAGAGACTATCTACTGAGAAGAAAAAAACCCAACAGTATGATACCTGAAGGTCACTTAAACCTAGTTTTTATTCTAGTTCAGTTTTTACATGTGAAGGGGCTATGTCTGTTTTTTCACACTTCTTTTTATTTCCTTTTATTTTATTTTGGAAGTGGAGGGAAAGAGCTGTTCCCAGGCTTTCTGACCTGGTCTCCTCTTTCCTGTTCATGGCAGGAGGATCCCAACTCTGACACAAGCTCTCTGCATCCTCAACACTGTGCCTTCAGGCTGGGGATGCAGGGACCACGTAGTGTTTTTCCAGGGAATAAGAATGTAGTCGATGTGGGAAGATGGCGCTTTTGAAGAAAGGCTGCAGAGGTGCTGATTACGTCCTTTTTCCTTACACCCTTGCTTGTGCTTTTCTCTCCCCTGGAATACTGCTAGGTCTGACTCCGCTAGTCCAAGAGAAAAAGCAGTATCAAGCTTAAGCTTACGGTAACATCACAGAGACCCAAGACATTGAGAGGAAAGGAGATTGCATTGGTTTTCATGAAAACATCATTTGTCCGAGAAAATTTACTTGAAATGTTGGAAGATGACTCTTAAATTCACCGCCTTTCCTTTCTTGGTTAATGACTGAGAAAACTTGTAGCCATGGGATTCGATTCTTCATATAACACCATGAACAGCATTTACTACAAATTGACATTGCTTGTATTTCTGAAATAGAAAAGATGGTCTTCTACTATTCTACTTAAAACAAGTAAATATACGATCACTTAGATCCTTCTACATTTAACGTGTAAGACAGTAACTCCTTCCCTTTTCTATAACTGTAGTGTTTCAGAAGATAGGAAGATTCACTGCAATATTTTGAATCCTTGTTTCAAGCTAAGTTAGTTTGCAGGTTGTTTGCTGGGTTTTAATATTTGAGTTTTTAAAAATGACTTCCTTTTATTTGTCATATTTAATTGCTTATTGTTATAGTATTTCAAGCAGAGCTGCTTGATAACTAGAATTTAGTTCAATAACCTGAAATATATTCTAAAGTTGTGGCAGTAAAAGCGGTATTGTAGTGTCAAGTTTAATTTGAAATTATCAGAGCATAAGAGGGTTTATTGCATTTTAATATTAAAGTCACATTCTACCACTTGACTTTGGGAGTAAGGGCTATTTTTTTTCTTCCAGTTAATGCTTTTCTGTTCTGTGAAGCACTTCTGTTGCTGAAGTTTTATCCTAAGTGCTTCTGTCCACTCTGCACAGCTCCACTGAGTGTTCTTCTTAAAATGAGGTCATTACATCACTGAAGTCCACAGGAAGGTGGGAGTGTAAAGTGTCAGCTCAATAATTAACTAAAAGCTACTAACAGTATTAAACTTGACAGATCTCAAACATACAAAAAGGGTTTCCAGAACTGATCAAAGACAGTTCTCCCAAGGAACACTATACTAAGAAGAGAAGACAGTATATTTTGCAAATCAGAGAAAGAAACTAGGGAAAACTGTTGCCTTCCAGAATGAAAAAAAAAAAAAAAAGAAAATCTCAAAAGAAAAGAAAACCTTCTGATGTTGGTGGTAAGGATTGCTTTAGATGCAGCGTAGGTGAGAATTCATCAAGTAGTATTCCAGAGGTGCTGGAAGATTGCATGGGATGGGACTAAATGGAAGAAACAACCAGATGATCTTGAAAATTTGGCCTGGAGAGACCAACAGGGAAAGAATAGGGAAGATCTAGAAGCCAATGTAGGCAAATAGTGTTCTTTGTCTTTTTGCAGCAAGAAACCTTGTTTTGTAGGCATATGTCATATATGGAGGATGGCTTGTGTGCTCTGATAACCCCCACCACAGTAGTAAAAAGTAAGTCCCAGCGTTATTAAAGTGGACTTTGAACCAACTGAAATTGAAAGTCAGTGGGGATAACTGGGCAGCTGTGGTATCATATAATATTTAAAATAATTTTGTGGATGTATTTATAGAAGAAATATAAAGAAAAATATCTGTATAATAAATAAAGTTGTAAAGCTAGTGATGCTGCTTTTAAAGGAAATACATTATGGTCAGTTTTACACAAAGGTGGTTGGTTGGCTCTTATAGACTGAACATTTAAAAGCATTAGTTGAACTGTGTTGAATTATGATGAATAAACAAAAAAAGAAGGCATTACTGCCGGTATTGGAGATACTATGACAAGTAATTAAGAACGAAGTGTGCATGGATAGCTGTTATGTATCATCAGATTCACCTGAGAACAACAAATTACTCCTTAAACATCTATTTGTAATATATTAGGAAGAATGACTGTCATTGTGCTTGATTTCAACATGGATGACATCTCAAATAGCCAGAAACTTCTTCAGAATTCCTGAAGACGGTAGTTTTATTTCCTTAAAATTTTTCCAGACAAATCCAGGTCAGATATAGGTCATTGTTAGATGCAGGTGGATCACGGAATCATGGAATCTTCAGAGTTGGAAGGGACCTCTAGAGATCATCTAGTCCAACTCTCCTGCAAAAGCAGGATTGTCCAGAGCACATTACTCAGGACTGCATCCAGACGGGTCTTGAAAG
>VXBO01009346.1:14777-27929 GCA_013400135.1 Rhinoptilus africanus
TTTTTTTTTTTTTTTTTTTTAATAGAATAACCAGACTCAGTAGATATTTCCAGTTTTTGTTTGGAATGAAAGAAAGGGATGTTTCCTGCCTAGCTGGTGATTTTGAATAAAATGGAACTTGTATCATCTGTAACAGAGGAAAGATGAGAAGATGTATCTGATAAAGACAAGAGTATAAAATCATAGGGTTAATTTGGCATGGAAGAAATTTTGGAAGGTTATGTAGTCCAGCCTCCTTCTTAAAGTGAGACTCATCTCAAAGCTGGATCAGATTGCTCAGGATCTGGGTCAGCAGAGGTTTGGAAATCTCTAAGGCTATTATGACAGGCTTTTTCTGCCTTGCTGAGAAAGGCTTAACAAGTCCTGGAAATTGAGTTACGAATCAGGTTCAACCTTCAAATAAGATGTATTGAGGAAAAAGGCAGCTGAAAGGCTATGAAGGGCTTGTTGCAGCTTGGGGGCTTTTTAATCAGAGATGCTCTTAATCAGGTTCTTTAATCAGAGATGCTCTGATTTGTGCATATGGAGCTGAGGAGGAAAACATCAGACTGAGGAATATGTTTACCCATGGTGGTTTTTGTATCTCACTCTTAAATCCGTGAATTCTGTAGTTGTTCCCTTACTAAGAGGATTGTGAAGAGAGCAGGACTGCATCTGCTGCTTCTGACACTGACAGATTTTAATTAGGTTCATAATAAAATCTCATGCTTCAGGATAGTATGTGTGAGTCCTTTTTAACTTCTCCTTGTACAACTGGTAAAATATAGTGTAATAAAGGTGGTAATGGTTACAAATAGGAAACCAAACATGCTCTTGGAGGCTGGACACCATCTGAGGAGAATGAATGTTCTACAGTCCGGAGGGAAACCCTCTTTCTGAGATTCTGGAATCTTCCTGCCATGTCGCCAAACCCAGTGGTAGTAAGATTTGGTTGAAAAAGAGACATATCTTACAATTGTGGGTGCAGATGCAGGAGAAGGGATTGGTGGAAAAGGCCTTCCCTTGTGCCATTTGTGCAGGGAGCAGAGATATGAGAGCACGTGCTTTTTGGTGATGTGCCTCTCTGGGACCTGGGGTCCTGAGTGCTGTGGCTGGGACCACATGCTGCTGGATCAACCCTCATACAGAGCTGGATCTGCAAGGCATAATTCAGTCTAATCTGCATTGAAACTCTGTTTTTGCTGGCAAGACTATGTTACTGAATATCTTATTCTCTTCCTTCTAGCTGTAAGGAAAATCTCTGCTGGTCCCAGAGCTGACTTAAGTGTGTGGCTGTGAATTGGCTGGAAAAGTTTGCTCTGAATTTATTTAGGATGGCAGGATGAGAAAGCACTGAAAAGTAAGTGATATGTAAACAGGTCATTGACACCTCTTGTGTATTTCAAGGTACTTGTATGGGGTTTTTTTCTCACATTTGTTTTAGTGCTCTGCCTTCCTTGAAGTATATTATCCATCCCCACAGAGGGCCTATTGGAGAATGAAGTTACAGGTACTACTTAGAGGCAGGGAAAATAATTTATTTAAGACTGGAAGTGAATATCTGGGATTCATCGTATTATACTTTGTTATCATGTGTTTTAAAGGCTCAGGAAGCTTGGATCAATTCACATTTTTAAAAGATGTTTGCTAATACCTTGGTATTTCTGAATCTCAAATGGGCTTAGTTGGGGACCTTTTGTCTTTGAAAGGTGCACTTCAGGTTTGTTTGTCACATATTAGCCAATACAATGAACTGCAGATCCTCTTTATGTAATGTCAAACTTTCTACCTTAACTTCTAAAGACAACATCTGTCTAATTTTTATTTTTTTCTCTGACACAGAGAATAAATGTACCCCACAGCAGCAGGAACACTGACGGGGAGAAAACTCATTTTTTAGTCTGTCCAAATTTGAACTATTTTCTGAGGTTACTTGTCTTTATATCTGATCTTAAGGTCAGGCGAACTTAGCCTTTTATGTAACAATTTTAAAACACCTTTTACCTATCCGAAGAAAACAGAAGCTTCAGTGTCAAGTACCTCTGTTTGAGCAACAGATTCAGCACAGAACTGAGGTTAGTGATAGAGTGGTTCAGTCTTGCACAGTGGTCTGTAATTGTCACGCTCAATCAATGAGGACAACACAGGTATAATTACATAATAGAATGCAGGGTGTTATCAGTATTCAGCACAAGGTAAGATCAAAGGGCCCAGAGAAAAACATGTTGACAGGAAACGAAATTTACTTTTTATCTTTCCTTATCTGTACCACAGTGTTGGCATTTGGCCCTATCTTTCCTCAAGGTGAATGTAACCTGCGTTTCTTAGACTCATTGCAATCAAAAATGTGATCTGGAAAGGCTTCGTAAGATGTGATATGAAAGTTGCGCATGATAAACATGAACTTACATAAAGTCATCTAACTTTTTATCAAAAATGCTAGTTTTCATGTATGAACCTTGATGAATGTGTTGGTATTTACTGCATGTGAAAAGAATCTCAAGGAGAAGCATGACCCCACTGACTAGACTGCCAGGGTCTAATTAGTTCTTGCCAGTTGGTTCTAAATTATTGTTTCTTATTGCACCAAAAAAAATATTTTTGATGTTGCAGAAACAGGTGTTCAAAACTTAGCTGGATCAAGGTTGCTTTTACACATTTTATTGCTTCTCTGTTTTTTACTGTTTTCTTGTATTAAGAGGGACAATCTAGCTATAGCCTAATATCCAGTCCTGTTTTCCTTTGTTTTTCTCACCCATTTATCAGGTGAACAGGATGGATGGTGCATGCTTCATGAGCTGCTACTCAGTATTTTTCTCTCTCTTTTTTTTTTTCCAAGATGTATGCTTTAATTACTTATTGAATAATATTCAAATGCTGTTTTGAAGACAGATGATGCACATCTTTGTAGTACTTGTGTGCATCTTAAGCATCAGTAAATATTTTCAAAATTCCTGAAAGTTGAGGGGATTTTATCAACCGCATTTTATAAAATTGAGGCATGGAGGCAGTTGAGAGTTGGTGGTCTTCGGTAACTGAGACACCCAACATCATTTTTAGAGTACTTAGCATTATGTGGCACTTACTTATATATAAACTGCGATTGAATAGTGCTTTCAGTTGCAGGCTAGAGTATTTTGATCTTCTTTAGATCAAACCTCAAAGAAAGACACATCTAGAAAATTTAAAGTTTACAAGAAGTGATCAAGTAGGCAATAAATGGCTTGTGTACTTGCAACTAATATTCTAATTTTCTAATTAGACTCTCATTTTGTAATTTAAAATCTATTTTTCAAGGGCACTATACAGTTGTTTTTGTGTTCCTCTTCCTGAGATGATCTGTCTTGTTCATAGAATCATAATAAAATTTAGGTAGCAGGAGACCTCTGGAAATCATGTAGTCTAACCTGTTGAGAGCCAGGTCAGCATCAAATGTAGTCTAGGTTACTTGGAACATTGTTCAGTTGAGTTTGGAAAATCTCCAACGATGAAGACCCCAAAACATCTCTAATTACCTGTTCCAGTGCGAAACCACTGTGACAGAGAAGAATTTTTCCTTATTTCCATCTGGAATATGCTTGCAACTTCTGGCCATTGCCCAGTTTTCTTTTAGTGTGACCCTCTGAGAACAGTGTGTCTCTTTCCCTGTCGTAGTAGGAGAGACCAGTTAGATTGTCTTCTAGCTTTCACTATTCTAGGCTAGAGAAACACAGTTCTTTTAAGCCTCTCCTCATGCATGATGTGCTCCAGCTCCCAGCTTACAGTAGTGACCTTGAGAGATGGACTCTCTCAAGCTGTTTGCTGACCCTCTTGCACTTAACTGGGCACAGAAGTCCAAATCTGGCCTCATGAATGCCACAGAGAAAGGAGTAACCTCTTTGCTGGCTACACTTTTGTTAATGAAGTGTAGGATGCAGTCGAATTTCACTGCTACAGAGGCATGTTGCAGATGCATGTTAAACTTCTTTTTTGCCAAGACTCACAAGACTTTTCTCTACAAATCTTCTCCCTAGCTGTGCTCAGCCTGTAGTGAAGCATGGAGCACTTCTGTCCCAGGTGAAAGGCCTGGTATTTATCTTTGTTGAACTTTGTGGTATTCCTGTCAGCTCATTTCTCCAATTTGTTGAAGTCTTTTTTAGTAGCAACCTTGACCTTCAGCTTATTAACCCTTGTGCTCCATGTGGAGTCATCCAGACATTTAGAGTTCACTCCCTGCCATTGCCCAGGTCACCGATGAAGATGTTAACTGGAATTGGTCCCCGTATTAATTCCTGAGAAACACTTCTTGTAGCTGTTGGACCTTATGTTAGAATAACACTAAATTAGATTAACTGGTAAAGAGGTGGGCTTTGAATCCCTCAACACTGCCATTTTGAGCCCAACATCCAGACATTTTATGTAGTTACATTCCAATCCACTCATCCTCATTATCTTTTAAGAAATTATGCGAGACCATACCAAAACCTCAGGATGCCATTTATATCCACTGGTCTCTCTTTGTCAACAAAGCAGGTCTTCTCATCACATAAAGCAGCCAGGATGGTCAAGCATGGTAAATACAGGCTGGCTGTACCCTGTTACTTTTGTGCCTTTTGTCTACCTGGGAATGGCTTCATAATCCTATCAGGGAAGGTAATACTTTCTGCTATTCTGAGGGACTGACTTTAGGTTAACTGGCCAGTAGCTCCCCAGATCTCCCTTTTTTCTGAAAATGCATGGAAAATTTGCCTTTTTTCAGTCACTGGGAACCCCTCACAACTGCCACCACCTTTCAAGGTTGATAGAGTGGCCTTGTAGAAACATATGTGAGCTCTCGTCTCTCACACCTTTCTGCGCAAATTCCAGTGAGTGTAAGGAAGAAAATGCATTACAGACAAGAATTGCTTTACAGCATGACATTGATTCTTTCACATAGGTACTGAATTAGAGAGAGATTTAGTGCAAAAGTAAAATACAGTCATGAAACTATTGAATAGTTTCTCTCCAATTTATCAGAGTGTTTGGAGGAGAGAAGGGTTGACGCAACCCAGATAAAGTGAAAACACAGATTACATAACACTTCTGTAAATGAAGCTGTAAGAGCATACGTAATAAGATTGTAAGTTTAGAAAACTCGTAAACTGTAGCCTGGGGACAGCAGGGACATCTTGGAAGAGCAGAAGGTGAAGTGGGTGTGACCTGAGAACTATGTGCTCTACATACATCCTTGATGCTAACACTGTGCCACAGACTGGTCTGTGGGCACAGGGCAGGATAACCTGTGTGCATTAATGAGTTATTGAATAATTGAAAGATAACGCACGTGTGCCAAGTGGACCAGAAAACTCTACTTTATGGTTTTTGGTAGCTTGTGTGGAATTACACCTGAACATCTAAAGCACTATCTATGAAGAGCTGGATATCTCTGACACATTACAAACTAAGAAATCTCTCCTAAAGATAAGGACTCTTATAGCTTTGGACCAGCAAGTAATCTACTGTGAATGTGTACACGATTGGGCTGTTCCAGGTTTAAAAAGAAGTGAATGTGTGATGTTGTTTTTTAAAGTGCAAGTTTGTTCTGTCTTAAAAGTGTCAAACTTACCCCTGGATATAGTGAGGCTAAATGTATGGGTTTTTTTCCAAACGCTTTTCTTTCTAAGTGAAAAGCTTGCTCATTCCCTAATTTTTCTCCTTAATTTTTCAAATTGCTAGAATGGTCCTTTGCATAGAGCTCCAACAGTTCAGTGTCCTCCAGATATATGCATTGAACATCTCCTTTCTACCCATGTGTTCTTAGCCCAAGCTTGTTGTATATTCAGTTTGGTTGAATTTCAGAACTATGTCAAGCTTCTGAATTAATCTCTGCTAGGTGGGTTTTTTCCTGGTTTTTTTTTTTGAGATTACTCTAAGATTTACCAAAGCCTCACTTCTGAAACTAGTGTTGCCTCATTTGAACATAGTACAGGCAAAGCAGTAGGATCCTAAAGAAGCAAAAAGATAGTGAGTACCATTCAGAATTTGGCTCCAGTTCTAAACAGCCAGAATCAACAAGTGTCTTTATGAATAATACATGGCATTTACTTGGGCCATTGTAGAAATCAGTCCTCACAGGTTTGTTAGGAGGATAGACACATAGTAAGATTATTTTTATGGATGAAGAATCTTATATCCATGCAGGACGAGAGGAAGAGCTGCCCTAACCACACTTGTGGAACAAGAAGTAGACCAGTCATGTTAGCTTAAAACTGTATCCAAGTCAATAAACTCAAAATCACAGCCAAGCAGAGCTCAATGTGCATATGGGTTTGCCTGGGTTTTCTCACATGTGAAGTTTTTGCCTCTTCCTTTATTGTTTTTAATGCTCTACGTTTCCTTAATGAAGGCTTAGCTTTGTTCTTAAAGACTAGGTGATCAATTGACATTTGTGTCAAGTAAAGGTTGATTTCTTACTACATCTTGGAAGCTGGGCTCAGCTATTACTGTATTTTTAAATTTTTAAATGTTTACATTTTTTTTAACTGTGAAAGTGATACTTCCATAATCAAACTTCCAAAAGAGAAGATTTCCAAATCAATGACAAGCGGGTAGGTACCTAGCCAACTGGAAGTGCTTGCCTTTTTAAGTTCATCTTTGACAATTCACTACTTTTCTTTTTCTGTATTTCTTCGGTAGGAAACTAATAAATGATGTCTAAGAATCGGACTGTTGTTAATCAGAACTACAGCAAGTAATGAAGCAAGAATGAAACTGTTGGCTTTGAGTTGAAAAACTATGGCACAAGTGTATTTTGTATTACACTGTGGTTTGCTCTAATCTCATCTAATGTAAATAGGAAATAGCTCCACTGACTTAGAAGCACTAATGCGTTTAAAAGTTGTCAGAGGTGAGTAAGAGACTCTGTGTCTTTATCCTACACGGAGAGCTTGTTTCACTAGAACTAATGCATTTGAACGCAAAAATTTTTGTGAATGTCACTTGACCACTTCACTTCACTATGATGAGCTTCTCTTTTGTAAGATGTGTTTCTGCACACGAAGCAGCTCACTCATTACTGCTGTGATTTGGTAATTTGCTTCTCCCTGTGTACACCAAAGCCTGGGACAAGCGTACAGGGCATTGGAAAACCATCTCAGCATTTATCTGTTTAGACATTCCTCACATTCTGTTGCAAATGTAAACTTCTATCTTATTAACTATTTAAGGTTGGGTTACTCAATTATTTAGGAAAATAAAACTTTTGGTGTGTAAATTTGAAATATGTATGTAGTAGCTGTTAATTCAGCACTGTGGAAATGTGTACAGTTGTGTTTTGTTTTCCACCCATGTTGATGAGTCCTATATTCCTTTTCACATATGAAACATGGAACCTACCAGATGTTCTGGGCCTGGTTGTGGCTAATAAGAGGCTTTGTTTTATTTCAGACACAAAGAGTACACTGAGTACTAGCATGCAGTGAAGTCCCTGTACTGCAACTGTTACTCTTTCAAAATTCCCACTGAAGTGAAAGCAATTTTAAATTCAAGTGGTTGGTTTGAGGGCAGCTGTTTAATCATTCCCTGACTTGCTTGAAGTCAAGAACTTTAGTGATTGTCTTGATTTTGAGATTTACATTCTGTTTCATGTGAACTGATGCTGCAAAAAGTAGTTCTTTTTGAACAGCCCAGTATTTAAAGGTATTGCATTTTAGATGATAACTTAATCTGTAATTAAACCAGGCTTATTTGCAAAAACTGTAATCATAATCCTGGCTCAGAATTTTTGCGGGTGTGTTGGTGGGAAGCTTTGACTCAGGTGTATGACTGTGAAAAAGCAGAAACTGAATGAAAAATTTAAGACAAGGCCCTGAATAAAGCATTTTATTTTTTGTGTACAGAAGAGCACATAACAAAATGAGGAAGCTTGTACTAAAAGATGCAACATAGAATTGCTAAATGAAGAATGCTTTGAGTGTTAAATTATATCACAGGTTAAATGATTCATTGTACCTCATAGGTGCAATAATGGCAAGTCCTTTAATTTTTAAGGCCCACAGCTGGAGTTCTTGGCAGAATATTACTGGGAGGGAGAGCCTGAATGAGGCTGGAATACTTTTAACTACCAGCCTCAAAAGAAAAAGAAAACTAAGGACACTTTACATGTAGGTATCTCTCAGTACATTTTGTTGATCCCAAAATCAAATTCTCAGGGCCTTATGTACATTACAAAAGTGAAGTACCATTGTTAATACTGTAGCAAGGGGGGCCTAGCTGTTTTTTATCTACACAGCTGTCACTTGACATGGCTTCTAATCACGAGGTAGGTAGAAAAGAAAAGTTGTGATAGTATTCTTAGTTGAGATAAGTTTAGCTTTTGTGACAGATTTTATGGCTATCTATACTTTAAAGTTTTAAGATGTGTCTTGCAAATGATGTATAAATTAGTTGTCCATTTTTTAAGAAGTCTTAATTTAATTAATTTACAGTTATGGCAGATGACAGCCTTTTCCCTTCATTGGGCTGATAGAGTGTTAAATTCCCTTGCACTGCAGATTTTGTAAGACTGATTGTTGGGGAACTGTTCTAGTGCAGCAACATAAGGCAAATACTTACGCCTTCACCCTTCCCAGAGCGTGCCTTGCATAAGACTACCTTATAAGCAAGTAGAATCAGTCTGCTTAAAATCAGCTGTTTGGAGGATGCTCCTATGACACCAAAGCTAAAATACTGTCTGCGTCTGATGCAATTGTCTTCTCTAAAAGGCTTTGCCAGTTGGGCATGCACAATGGGATTTTCCTTGTGAAACTTTTTAAATTAACCCATGTTTGCCTCAAATGTAAAACTTGTGCAGACAGGTCTGTGCTAAGCACATGCTACAGGACTCTCCACAGAGGAGCCATACTTCCTTATTCAGTCAGAGAGGTTACTCTGATTTCATTAGTGCATTGACCTTAGCAAGCAATAGGAATGAGTTAGTGGGTTGAAGCAGGTGATGCTGGACACCTTATATCCATTCGCAATGTGGTTTGGATATTTTACATTGAATCAGATTCAATCTGTTTTCCTTGATCATCTAGCACTGTTTCATCTGTGGTTTGAGGTTGTCCAAGTGAAACCTACCCCACATATTTTTGATTGATTGTCTGCCGTTCCCTTAAATGTTGTGCCTGAAGGAATGTCACACTGCTGTGTCTCACACAGGTGGTGCCATATGGCAGCTTTTGCTACCATTATCCATACAAAACCTTGCACACAGAAGTAGGGACAGTAGCATTTCGAGTGTTCATGTGCCTCCCTGCATTGTGGGTTATGCTGTGCCTGCATTGTTGATGCTGCAAATGAGCCTGTGTCCCGTTTCACCACCTTTACCACATTGTGCCTGGAAGTGACTGTGGCTGTGAGAAGACAGGCAGTGTGTTATGGATCAGATTCCCAAACCCCTCTGCCCTGGGAGTGCCTGTTTTTCTCTGTACAGCCTCTGTGAGGATCCAGATGAAGTCACTTTTCCATCGTACTGAAACAGCGAGGAGCTACACCTTCAACATCTGCATGCTCAGCCCTCTGACAGTGGTTTGTGTTCCTCAGCAATGCTTTTACAGGATGTCATCTGTCACTTCATAGATGTACGGGAGGGACATGCCTAATACCTAGGAACATGTCAAATAGGGTGGAGGAAAAGTGGTTAACTGTGAATGCCATTTGCCAATGGAAAATGAATGAATTCCCAGTTTTTATTTGAGTCACCTTCCTCCTTTTCTCCATGAACCACAGATATCTTTGTAGCTGATGACACTTCCCTTCTCTACCTGTTATCTCCTTGGCTGCGCTTGTCCACCATCAGCTTTGTGCAGACAAGGTTTTTTTTGACCATGTCATCCCAGGTCTTTTATGTCTTTGACACTTCCTGTCTGTTAGCGTGTGCCTGGTATCCCCACAGAAAACCTTGTACGCCTATACAGGTAACCAGCACTGCTTACGAGAAGTATGAAGCGTCAGAAACCTTCAAGCTCCTAAGAAAGAGTTGGAACACATTTGGCGTGCACAGTGAGTGGAAATTCTGGTTTTGCTTCCTCATGTACACCAGGACAGCTTTGTGATCTGGCCTGGCATCTGGGGACAGTGGGGGATTTGATTTGAAACTGCACCCCTGCCCCAAGCCGAAACACACATGCAGATACAGCTCTGGTACCTGAGGCTCTGTGACGCTGGGCCAGAGGCTGGCTGGGTGGATTACCTGACAAAGTCATGTTGTGAATGAGTTGCATCATGTCTTAATTGCTGTTAGGGAAATTAATTAACAATGGTTTATATTCAGGTTTAATTGCAGGTTGGTCAGAGAGCATTTCCTGTTCCTTGTTCATAGTAATGTTTGTGATCTGTATCATAAAACCCCAGGTGATTTTTCTGTCTGGACAGTGTAGCAGAATGATTAGCAAAGGAGTCAACACTCTCTTTGATGTTACTGCGAAGAAGAAATGAGGACAATTTTACAGGCTCATATGGTAAAGGTTAAAACACTTTTCTTTTGAGACCAATAGGATACAAAAAATATTTGTTTTGCTATCATTATGTTCTATAATACAGACCAGCATTTTTCTTTTTAGTATATTTGTTTTTAGGGTCCTGTTGACCCTGTGGGTGCAGAAGTGCCTTGACGTGGGTCCAAAGATGAGTTTGCATTACTCTTCAGTCCTGCACCAAAAACTTCCTTCACTTAACCCAACTGTAAGGATGCTGGGCTGCTCAGGATGGAGTCCTAGGGAAGCAAGGTAGCCCGTTAACTACAGTTATTCCCAGCGAACAGAGGAGCACTAAGGCATAGAGGACTGGGGGCTAATGAGTTGTGTGTTTCTTGGATGTGCTGTTAAAAGTTTTTCATATGTCCAAAGTTTTTCATATGCCAAAAGATATAGTTCTAAGGTAATATTAAATTTCGTTTGTTACACTCTGTACAGAGAGGTATAAGCAGGCCTGTCTATAAAACCTTGTTGGGTTCAGGGCCTCTGAGATTCTGTAAAACTTGAAAAGGTAGAAAGTAGTATGAATTTTATAGTACAGTAACAAACCTGTGTTAAAAATTAACTAGAATCATATTGTTGTATGGTGAAACTAAACATCTTGCTCTGTTGATTTCACCAGAATTGACACAGGAACACATTAGAAATGTAATTTTTTTTTGTATGGCTGTGGGCTCCATTGTGTGGCAACTCATGCACTTCATGCACAGAAAAACCTCTGATACTGTCTGTGATTATAGAAAACTAAACAGTATCACTGGGGTCAACAGGGAAAGCAACCTATGTTATTATTTGTTCAGTGCAGTCCTCGGATCAGCTCAAGCTAGCTCTAAGACAGTGTCTAAATAGCTAAAGTACCAGTAGATGGCACTCAAGAATACACAACGTAGCACTTGGATTTTGTGGAACTCCTTGAACTTATCCATTGTGAAGACTTCCACCTGTGCTGCACTTTAGATAATGATAACAGTACTGATTCTGATAGTAGACAACATAAGAAAAGCCTGCTATTTGTTGGAGTAATTAACTCCCACTCTGTTATACAGAGAAATAATAAGTAAGAACACTGATTACATTTTAACCAAGTGTGATCTCCTAGGGAAAGGGGGCATTAGAAGACCTCTTGAATCTCCTTCCACCCTTATTTTGGTAAGTCAGTTGTTGTGAAATATGTATATGAAGTTGTAAGATTTTCTAATACAAAGAGTTTATAGTTACCCAGGTTGGTGTTAGTATTGAGTACAACTTCTGCATGTAACCAACAAGGTAATGGAAACTGTCCTTTGTTAGACTTCATATACCTACAAAGGAGAAGGGTATTAGAAAAAACATATATTTGTATACAGAGACACCTTAAGAATGGCATTAGATGGCATTTTTCAAATACATAAAAGTTTGCTGTAAAGAGGAATGGAGTAACCTGCTCTCCATAACTGCGATGAGTAGAACAAAACCTAACAAGCTTAGAAGTTACGCAACAAAGAAACCTTAAAGTTAGCCATTAGGAAATGCTTTCTTGCAGTATGGGTAATGAAACACTACAGAAGATTGCTGTGGGAGCTGATATTACTGTCATCACCGGGAGTCTTTTCAAAAACTCCTTGAAGAAGATTTCTCTGAAATGGACACAGATAGCTGATCCTGCCTTGATGCATGGCAAGGAAGAGGCCCATTTCAGCCTTCTTTTCCTCTGTCGTTCTGCCACTGTGATTTTACTGTAGTGAGGCATAATGGGTGACAGTGTAAGCTTGGGGAACTCACCAGGACATCACAAGTCTCAGAGTAGTTCCTGTTGCTCCAACAAAAGGGGACTGCATACACCTTCCCATTGACTTCCAAGAAACTTTAATCATAACTTTAAAATGTTAAGGAGTCTAAATGTAGGACAACACATCAACTTTGTTTCTGTTTGCATTTACTTACATTTGGTGAGAAAAATATTTTCAAATTGGATTTATAAATGTCCACCTACCTTAAGTAAATTTGGGTATATGTTATTGTAGTAATCTAAGCATTTGCTTGTTTATGTAAAACAAAGTCAACTGAAGAGTGATATACACATGTATGTTGGTGAGTGTTCTGTTATTTTCAGCAATATTACAATTATGGTTGAGCTTTCTTTAACTAGAAAATTGTTTTGAGATAGGATGATCCTGTAAGAATTCTAAATTGCTGCCTGAGGTTTTAATGCATTATTTTACATCATGCTTTCTCTGCCTCTTAGTAACTGAAGAATGATACAATTTCCAAGTTAATTAGTTTTAAAACTACTCACCTTAAGTTTTTGCAGACATATATCGATGTTGTATGCAGGTTTTATGAGACTGTATGTTTGTAAAATCAGACATTAACCAAAATTACTAGACTGATACTGGTAAGTGAAGCTTTCATAATATTTCAAAGGTTTGGAATATAGGTCTTTCATGTACGGTGGAATATTCATTTTCCTGACAAGGCCAGTAAGGTGTGCTCCTACTGAGGAGTTATAAACTGCAAAAGCTGTAGTGAATTTGGGAGGTCCAGACTGTNCACTTCCAAAAACCAGGGAAACAATCTTGCTAAATAGTAAGAATATTTGATTGTGTTATGATAGGTTTACTTTTTTTGTGGAAGCAAATGCACTGCGCTTTAATCACAAGTAGAAGGATGGCGTTTGGGGGAGTACTTTGTGAAAGCACTGGCAGGAGATCACTGAGTT
>VXBO01009346.1:28282-40808 GCA_013400135.1 Rhinoptilus africanus
TGAAGGTGAAACAGGGGTCAGTTTCTCTGCCCTAGAAGATTTCACTGCCTTCTAGAAAAATGCATAGTCATCCTGTATACACACTTCTGTGTAAGAGTTCTCATCTCCCATTTAATCAAACTCTGCCCATCCAGTAATGTGTTGATCATGTTTGTCAGGATCACAATTATGAATGACTCTGCACTGGGCTATTTATTTTGGTGTTGCTTTTCTNNNNTTGCTTACCTTCAGTGATTCAGGCCAATTTTTCTTTCGTTGTACAATGTATGCAAAGCAGAAATAACTGTCTTCCTTTTGATCAATACTTCTTGCTCTACGACCTGCACAGAATGTGTGCTGATCTGTCTTTGTGCTGCATTCAATTCAAAACAGGGAAAAAATTGAAATATTGATTAAAGAAAAGATAATTAGTTCTGGTCTTCACTGTTACAGAGGTCAAAGCAAAAGTGCTTAATTTAGGATTAAAGGATTCAGACTGTGTGGAAAGCTGCAGGAGAGTCCCAAGCAACAATAATTTCTCTGGGGAAAAAAATAATAAATATTGTTAACAATATGTCAAGTGCCAAATTGCAGTGACTGTATAGATGTAAAATGCCACAAATTGGAAAGATTTAGACTTAGGACTATGTGAGCTCTAGAGGTCCCTTCCCACCAACATTTCCATGTTTCCTTTATACAGTGACTACTCACAATGAGCATTTCTGAGAAAAGTTTAGGTAAGTTTTAGGAGAAAGACCACTTATGGTTCGAGTTGGAGGGAGACTGCAAAGGGTCAGCCAAGGGAAGAAGTGGGCTACAAAAGTAGTTGTCCTCTAAGAATTTGGTCACGGCTGGAGACCTTGTGCAAATGCTTAACTTGCGTCTAGGGAAAGGAATAGGATTCACAGTAGGCCTAGGTCAGTGTTAAGAGAGAGAAAAAGCCTAGAGATCCAGCTGTGGTCAGGTTCTGAAAGGTCTGCCAAAGGAAAGATTCTTAAAGACAAATGCATTAAAACGTACTGTGGCTAGTGAAGGAAACTGTCATTTAAGCTATCACATCTGATGCGTGCCGGAAAATGTAGTGCATTGCTGTCATTGTAAGAATACACATTTTTTGCAGATGCATTTTTTGGCTACGCTGGAAAAGCTGCCAAGTGGTGTCACAGAGTAGGTNGTTTACTTGTCTAATTTGCCTTTTTGTTCACTGGAGAGGAAAAATGTATTTCAAGGGCTTGACTCATGTAATGGTAAGGCAAAGGTCTAGCAGGGTGTGGAGAACCTGACAAGAAGACCATTTTACATTGAAGAGGTGGTGATTCACATACCAGTTAACCTGAATAGGTACACTGTGCTTTACATACAGGGTGGCCCTCAGGAACGTGCTTTGCTGCACAAATTCTTCCCAACTGTTAGTAAATTTGTAGTTTAAAACTGCCTATGCTTAGATCCCATTCTCCAAACTGCCAATTGCCTTCAATCATTGTATAAAGGACCTATGAAAACATAAGTTAGAAGGGACTTCTAAGAGGTCACCAATTCTACCTTTTGCTCCAAGTAGTACTACTGCTGGGACTACGTGAAGTCAGCTATGGCTTTGCCTTTCTGAGTCTTGCATTGCCCTATTGTATTGAGCTGCCTCATAGCTATGTTTGTTCATTGCTATTGATGAGTCGGTTATTTGAATGGGTTGTTTTTTCTTTCAACTTGGAAATTGTATTGTAGAAATGAGGAAAAAGAAAATGACTAAACCTCATGGGACTGTCTGGCAAAGCAGTGACAATCACTGGCTAATTTATACTGGTATTTCTGCAATTGGTGATCATGATGCATGTGTATGTATACAGATTGGGTAATAACTTGTTAGAGGGAAGGAAAGGATCAGACTTTTACCACTCTGAAAGACAACTGATGTCATGTTGTTGTGAAAAGAAAAATACTGATTTAGCTAGTACTAACAAAAGTGGTGTTTAAAAGCCCAGAGTGAATTCTTGGGCTTGGTGCTTGTGAAGCCTCAGCTGAAGTTGTGTGAGTTTTTGGCGCCACTCTTAAAAAGGAGATAGAGAGATTAGAGAATAGCCAGAAGAACAGTCAAGAACCAAAAATGATATTTTTATGAAACACGATGCAAAAGAAGAAGTACAAACTAGAGAAGAGAAAACTAAGAGGGAAGATAAAAGGTTTCAAGTATGCACAAGGTTGCTACTAAAGATAACAGCAATCAGCTACACCAAGTATCAGTTAAGAGCTGGGCAGGAAGAAACTGGTTGATTTGGTCTGATGGCGTTTAAGGTTGCATATCAGTTCTAGATGTGATTACATGATGACATTATGGAATTATCATCACAAGAGGCTTTTAAGAATGGATTAGCTACAATCTTCTTCCTTCATGAGATCATGCTTAAAAAAAAGAGTTTTTTTCCTTGCAATCTGAGCTAGCTCATTTTTCTGTCATTTCTCTGAATTTGGAAGAAGGAAGGGTTTGAATATCAAACCAACACATGAGCTATATGGGAGCGTCCTCTTCACAGGTATTTAAGCTCAGTGTGAGACTTGGCGCATGAGCTGCGAGTATGGCAAATTAGTCAGTATAATATGATTAAACAGAACATCATGGTTCTTTAAACTTACCATAGCACTCTGAGGCTGGAAAAGGTTCAGTGATCTGTACTTGGCTAAATTTTCTGGCAAAATGCTTGTTTGTGAAACTTCCAGCCCTTAGTGCCAGTTGGGAACAGAACCAGCAGTACCAGCCTGGATTTGTGTGCCCTCCTCCCATTAGTGTTGCATATTTTAAGGATCCACTTTTTGGAGTAGCTCATCTGAACTGCTAGGTTTCCTTTCTTTTAATGCACTCACCACAGATACTAATACATTGGACTGAAGAGGCATTTAATTCTTTTTTACGTGTATGTTAGTAAGACATTGGATGATAAAGATCCTGACTATGAAACTAAGGGCTTCATGGAGAAACTTCATACTTCCTCACTGGCATAGCAGGAACCTAACACAGAGGCAAAGATCTACTTGTGCAAATTTCATTGCAGTATTTGATACTCTGGCTACAGCAATTTTAAAATAAATTAATTATGAACAAAAGTGTAGTTTTGCCCCTGCATGGATGGCCAGTTTAAGAGATATTACATTTGTTTACTTTCAATTTTGTTTTTCCACTTTGCAGAACAAAAGGATAGGAATGCCGAATAGACCTGATGTTGATCAGCTATTTATGTTCATAAATATTTCCTTGGGACTGTCTTTAGTGGCACCTTACTGGGATACACTTGCTTTATTACTTTTTTTTTTAAAACTGTGCAGAGCAGACATCTTCTGCTTTGTTGCCATTGATGTCGGTGTTTATGTCAGAAGCACTCACGCTGCCACTGTTGGAATGGCTATGCAGTTTCTCATTTGCTCTGTTTTGTCACAAGCAATTTCTCATTAAGAATATACCGTTTATTGGTATTGATGAATTTGGAAGAAAGAGAATGCAGAAAGAGAATTTGACTTCTTAAAAAATTGTGTGTCTGTCCTTGTTTACTGAGCAAATTTCAGATTTCTCTTTCTCAGCAAAATATATAACTGCTCTGGAAAAGCAATACATGGGAGTAAATAAATTTTGACTTCATTATATGGCTTTTTGCCCCTTCCATCCTTGAGATCTTTTCTCAAGTTTCTTTGCAAATATTAACTTAGATCATGTAGAAGAAAAAAGAACTGGGTAGGTAAGTGTGCTGTTGGTTATGCATATATCTGTCATTCATGCATGTATGATGGGATATTTGCATAAAGTAAGTGGATGTCAGTTAGCCATGTACGGCTGAGGGGTAATCAAAACTTTCAGATAATCAATTTTTGTAAAGAATGACACAGACTTTTCTATCAGTGCTGGTTTTGTGGCATGTCCACAGAGTTTGGATACTCTCAAAATGGCCAATTAGGATTTTGATAGTAAGAATTTGCTTATTAAATGAAAACATGGACCAGGAGATGAAGCTACTTATCACTTAGAACTATCAGGAAATTAAGTGAAATATATTATACACTAGAGACGAAGATCTCTTTTTTTTGAGGGTCAATAATTACAAAACCTTTGGAATCAAAGTAATGATGATAATTGTATTACTATTTTAAGTATCAAGTATTATTCCCAGGGCTAAAGAAAAGTTCGTTCATGGGCAGCCAATTAGCAACAGTGCAGTTTCAATACAATACAGCTTCTACTCTTACAAATCGAGCTCATTCCAGTTTGTCTTCTGAAGAGGTCTAAGAGGTTGATGTGATAATAGGCCAAAGGAATTCCAAATATATATGTTTCCCTATGAAAATGCAAATTTTTCTTTATCTAGTTAGCTCCCTGACATGATAAGAAGGTCCTGTTATGGTTTTGGGCTTTTATTTTTTTTCTGGTGTAAATGACAAAGAAAAGTCTCTTTTTCTTCATGGAGCATAGAGAGGTACTTGGGACAGTTTTCCACATTGCAAATGCATGCTTTTCCTCATTCCTTTCCTCCAGATGTTAGCACAATGCAGGTATTGGAATACTAGAATGAGATGAAACACCATCTCCTTTTCCTCAGTGTGTTTCTTTAAAATACTCATTCGATATATTATATTTTAAAACCTCTGTTGATATAAATGCTTTTCCCTGAATTAGCAGTCGTATTTCAAAAAACTTGTGGACACTTACTTATGAACAGGAAATTTGGTGCTTGCTAATGACACAGAACCATGGCTCAGGTGATGTGGGTCTGATTCTTAGCTATGCTGCAAACTTATTTTTTGACCTGGCAAATGATTGTTCCCCAGTTCCTGCCAATTCTTGTGGTGTGTAAACTGCTGACTCCTGCATTTCTCCATGCGGACCTTGAAAATGGGCCACAGGGATGAGCAGGAAGGGAGGAAGAGCCTGTGTCCTGCTGTGCCTTAGATGACCATAGGCAAAATGGAGGTAATACAATTGCTGCATTATATTTTTACTGTATCCCATTTATAACTTGGAACAATTACTTGTAGCAAGATAAAATCTCTGGAGCAGCGAATGTACTGTAGTTTTTATTGTCTTGTACTTGCTTTTCAATACCAGATTGCAAAGCAGCAATACCACTATGGCACTGGGCAGAACTCCTGAAGGGTACTGTAATGTGAACAGTAATAATCAGAGGGGAAGGAAGGAACTAACACACTGCAAACTTTGGGTAAAATGACATACTAAAATTTGAAAGAACTAAATAAAATAGAAAAAAACCCCAGTTGTGTCTTTTTCTATAGACACTAATTTCTATAGTTTTCTACAGCTTTTTTATGATTTTGCCAAGTAAATCCACGTGCAAATGAAATCAAAGCACTCCCTATTGGCAAATAGGAAATGAGAGCTGACATGAGAGCCCTCCTGGGTCCCCCTGTTTTAATTTCCTTTGTATTTCATTGTGATCACCTATGAGCAAGTTGAACACTCATTTTGAAGTTCAAGGGAATAGTTAATTTTTGGATGGTGTGTCAGCAGCAAATGATTCCTATAAATAGTTGCTTATGAGTCTCTTTGATTTAATAGAGCTATATTTTATTCTGCCCAACTCGAAGCCAACAAACAATCATTTAGCTGTCACAGTAATCTTTGTGCAGAGGTAATTTCAGTCTTGAAAGGAAAAAGAGCTGCCATGGTGTAGGTAGAATAACTAGGTCACTATTTCTAAGAGGAATCACTGAAGCATATTATTTAATTTCTAGTCAAAAGACTTAGACTGCTGGGTTCTCCTATCATTTGCCACTGAATGACAGCAATATTCAGTGTCAGTGACAGAGGTTTACTGCAAAGTTCAAAAAGAAAAGAGTATGTTTCCCCTCTTCCTCCCAGTTGATATTTGTGATATAAGGGTGCATGAATAAAGCATTCTTATTTGTTTAGTTCATTCAAAGAGATGGATTTCTTTCCTGGTTAAGAAATAAACCAGGAATTAACTGGGATTTTTTCCTGTTCCGTAGTAACAGATAGTCAGAAAAGAGGAGGATCCTCATGGGAAGAGACGTTCGGTAGCAAAGATTTCTAGGTAGGGGTTGTGGGGAACATGGTAGGAGATGAAGGAGTTATGGGAGAAAGATTTAGGCAGTAGACAAGCCATGGTGTGGTGTCTTGGCAACAAGATTTGGAAAACATTAGAGTCTAGTAGCTAAATCTAGCTTGCTGTTTGTGGGCAGATACCGAGTGATCATGCTGGTCTCTGTGCAGGATCGCTTCATAAACTCACTTGTGGTTTACTTCTTTTTTTGTGTGTGTGTAAAGGTCAGAATCTAGTCATCTATGTTTTCCTCCTCGGGAAAGAGAACATATTGTGATACTAGAACATATACATGGTTAACCTTGTCAATGTTGCTGAAATTTGTCTGAGTTCTGTTAGCTTTGTGTTGAACAGTCACCATTAATTAGGGGAGCTGTAGTCTTGAATGCTGCAGCTAGACATGTTGTAGCTAAGTCAGCTCTAGTTGGTGAAATATCTTTGCACTGAGAATTTAGTGCTGCGGCATTCCTTAGGGTCCGGAGATGAAAAATGTTTCCAAGACACATTGGAATTTTCTAACTTGTACACTGCTTTGCATATGTGTCCAATGAGCTGTATGAAAACACCACATTCTTTTTAAAATTGACTGTGTTTTTATTTTTCTGTGATTTCTGCTTTGCACTTTCTCTTTGCAGTCAGAGGTACTGATGATCACGGAATCACGGAATCATGGAATCACGGAATCTTCAGAGTTGGAAGGGACCTCTAGAGATCATCTAGTCCAACTNGCAACAAGGGCACATTGCTGGCTTGTGGATAATTTACTGCCTACCAGGACCCCAAGATCCTTCTCCTCAGAACTACTTCCCAGCAGGTCCACCCCTAAGAATATGAGAAGCCATGGTGCAGGGGAACTGCTTAGTAGAAGATAAGCAATATCCTTTAGATTTCTTCAGTTACAGCTTTTATTGAAGACTATCAGGGTCTATGCATGAAGTTAACATGATCACAACAAGATTCCTTAAAGTGGCTTTAATCCTCCTGGGCGGTGTGCTGCTTTCCAGTAGGTTTACGGAGTTGTAATGAAGAATTTGGTAATTGCAGCAACCTCACACTGATCTAACACATTCTAAGCTGTGCTTGCTGACTGCAATTGCAGCTATCAGCAAAGTAGTTTAGACAAAACAGTTTTGTTTCTTGTACCTTTACAGTCACGATTTTCTGCAGCCATGAAACTTCCAGTTGTCAAGGTGGCTCTCTGTGTCTCAGGTTATCTGCTTCCTCGTGCGCAAAAAGTGGTTAAATTCTATTCCAGTGGACTTCTCATGCCAACAAAGATAGATGCAGATAACCTCATGAGAGTGACTTTCCTTTTCTTTTTCTGGCATGGGGTCCCCACAGCACTCCACTCAGAGAAACTGATAATCTGAACAAGTGTAAGCATATATACATCTGAGGGTAACTATTGGACAACTTTGCTTTTTAAGGCAGAAAATTGAGTAATCTAGCTCTTTGTTATACTAAATGACTAGAAAATCTGTCTACCTTTTGCAAAAAAAACTAGTAATGTGAGAATAATCTTTCTTCAAAAGAGGGAATTTCAAGAATTTGTATTTGCTGTCATGGCAAAATTATTAGACAAAAAGGGAATAAATGAAGGTTAAAGATTTTTGTTATAGTTAACAGCAATTTCAATTCACCCTCTTCATTTTTCTCGGCAGGTGTGAAACTGAAGTCTCCTGTGATTTCCTGAATTTTAGGTTTTAAATAGCTTTACAGCTTCAAAACCTGTGTCTTCCTGAATTTTAGGCTTTAAATAGCTTTGCAGTTTCAAAACCATAGTAGAAAACTACTGTGTTTCAGGCAGTTACTGGGCAGTGTTTTGCCATAGCTAATTTTCTGGTGACCACTACATGGTAGCTATAAACAGGTCAGCTGGTAAATGTGCATGGCAGATTGTTAAAGTAGTTAAATTTTTCAAATACAGTTGCACTCCTCTTCTGATAATCCAACTGTTTGTTCGTACTTATATATGAGCACACCCCTGATGTATGTTTATGGTTAGATATGTGTAAGTGAAGAGGGGTCAGTGAGTTCTGGACAAGGGTGTCTTTATGCTTGAATGAACCCTGGCTGCCAAAGTGTTCCTGAGGGGGCCGTAAGACCCGTCCTGTTTGTGCTGAGGAAAATGGCCAGAGCCTTGAACCACGTGAGTAGAGACCTTGTTGTGCCCAGAACAGCCTCTGAGTCTGTCCTGTTCCAGGCTAGGGCTCTTCTGCTGCATCATCCTTGTGGCATGTGAGTATTTCCTCTCTGCATTTGAGAAGGCAACTCAGGATCTGACACTTTTTGTGTATGCGTGCGTTTCGTTCCCTTCCAGCTTGAGTATCAGGCATTGCAAGCCCTCTGTAGCTCTCTAAAGTAATATCAATACAGATAATTTACATACAAGAGCTGTTTCCAAGCCACAATGAACAAACAAAACTGTGAAAGTGATTGTAATGCAGCTCTGCTGACTTTGTGCATAATGGATTACAACTATGATATATTTTCCTCTGTCCACAGACGGCAGTCACTTTGCCTTTACAAGTGTCTGGATAAGGCAAGCTGGTCAGTGTGCTGAAATAGACAGATTGAAATTTTTAGTCTGATGAAGCTCTTTGTTTATCAGGTGCAATCAAAATGTGCAACTTAGCTACTTTCCCAGCTGTCTTAAATCATCTGACAGAGCTGTAACTGGGATGTTTTTTAATTTAATCTGTGAGTAAAAACCTTGTACCTTATTTCTGTGTTGTGTGTGTTGATACTAAGGTGTCTTTGGTACATCTCAGGCAGGCTATTGCAATGTCCATGGGGCTGGACATATGGATAATGATCTTGAATTCGTTCCAATGAATTTGAATCAGTTAGGAAATACTCACGAATGCAAAGATAAATTGTCTGCTGGAATGCTTTATATGAGTAGGCTCTGATAACGAGTTAGCATCTTGGAAAGTGATAAATGTGAAGACATGCAAAATAGCTCTCTGTCAGAAGAATGGACAAAGTCCACATGGGTTTTCTGTGACTTCATTATTCTGCGCTTGCTGTGAATGTGTGAGATTACTTTATGAATCCAAGCCTGTGGGCATTTTGAAGGTGAATTTTTTTCAAACATGTATGCTTAATGAGAACTGAGATATTGTTACACCGGCATGACTGCAGAATCTGAATTATAGGTCATTCCTGATAGAAGGAGAAACTGATGGCAAAATATTTATTTTGTATATATTTGCAGCCTTGTTTTTTTATGCATCCTGTGTATGTTCAGAGCATGCAGATGAAGCTTGTTGCCATGATTACTGCAAAGATCTTTCTTCCTTCCTTATAACAGCAGAGGCCTTTCAGCCTCTCAACAAAATAAAACCCCTTTTCTAGGCCTCTGTATTTTGAACCTCCTTTCTTTTCCTTCTTGGTTATTCCGTGTTCCATTTTTACTTCTTCCATATAAACCCTATTCACTTTATATAATGCTACACTTTCTCCCCTTTCACCTTCTGGCTTTTCTCCCACTTCAGATGGCTAAAATTCTTGAGTCAGTTCTAAAGAATGGTATTTACAAATCGGAATGTGGGACAGTGCCCCCCCTCTTATTCCCAGCTATTGCTCCTTTGAATTGTTATAGATCAAGGAATAATAATTATACAAATGTTTTTTTCACAAGACTTTATCCACACTTTTATGTAATAAAAAATAGATCTTGCATGATCCACTTGAACATGGGAAATAACACAGGAAAACATCGATTCTGGATTGAGTCCACACCCTGCTTTTGATGACAGCAGCGTCACTTAATCTTATAAATTTATCGAATGTGATCCAAGGCTAGTTTGATTGTTGGACTCATTTAAGTCTGGTCAAGGTTGTTTTTTCTTAAATGGCTAATTTGGATCTGTTTCTTCTGAGTGAATATTACCATTAAACTTTTTTTCACCTCTCTTGTTTTGATCTACATTGGTGTCTTAGAGTAAGAGCTATGATTGCATCCAGCTTCCATTTTACTAGATTACCTGACCTATCTCTGTTTCTTTCTTCATGTGAGAGAGACTTTTTTGTTCCTCTGGTGGTCATAGACCTTCTTTGTGTGTGTTCCAGTTAAAGGTACATTTCATGAAGCACAAGCAAACTGGACCTCCATGGTCTATCTTAGTGCAATCTCACTGTAGTTCTGTGCAGATGTACTAATGCTTCCTGATTTATATGTTTACTGAAGGAAATAAATTTTAATATTTAAGCTTGTAAATTTTTATACTTCCTGAAGGAAATCCATGAATTATATGTCTTATGATTTCATATTTTTTTTCACTGTTGCATCACTTTGTGGTTTATAATCACCTGGTGGTTATACAGCTCTTTCTTCTCCCTCTGAAGCTGCCCATTGACAAAGCCATATCCTGTAGCAAAAGGTTCTCTTCTGGATTTGCATAGTGGGACAATGGTGCTTAATGTTGCACTGTCTGGTGCTTTTTATATGACATTACAGTCCTCCTTTATGTTGAAAATGCTTTATGACTTCAGCAAATTTCATTAGCATGCCTTTGCTTTCTTTACCCTTTACACAGTTCTTATAAGTCACCTACCTCCTTGTGACCTGATTTCTTTTGGACTATGAAGCTCCTCTCACCACACCACACCACACGACACCACATTACACTGTATTTTCTCTTTTGGTTAATTCCTTACCTGCTCACAATTCTTTTGCTGAGCTAGCTTCTCCAGGTGAGTACTTTGTTTTGTGGTACTTTATGGGATTCAGGTCTAGCTCAGGTCTCGTTAATTTTCTGTGGTTTATTTTCCTTTCCTTCTTCTTAGCAACATATTTTCTGTCTCTAGACAAGCAGTCTTACTAACAACATATGTAAAAATTCTTTACAAGTCCGTTCGCAATTTCATGCAGGGGTGGGAATTAATTTGTCCCCCCCTTTTCCGTCGTCACATGAAACTTCTCCAGTTTTGCTTTTGCCTAACATGGAGTAACACACAACACCTGAAAGCTAGACCAAAATGTTTAGTTGTCTTAAATCTCTCCATTTGCATAGTTGCTTCACTTTTTTTTTCTCTCCTACTTATATCCCCAAAGGATCTTGTATTTTTTGATGGAGTTCATAGTCAGCCTGGTGTCTGGCAGTGCTTGCTTTTCTGAGATGTATTTTATGTATTTACTGGTCCCTTCTCCCCTAATTTGCAAGCCCTTAATTTTTTGTTTTTCTGATTTAAAAAGAAAATGCTGCTAAAAGAAAGACCTTGTCTGTACTTTGGTGTATTTTAGATTTATTCCTAATAGACCAGAGACAAGGCCATGAAGTAAACATATGTGATTCCGAATGCCATCTTTGGTCTGTCTGTAAAAATGAGTACCTTTATGTATTGATATAGTAGTGTGAAATTAACAGTACAATTTGACATTTATAGAGTTTTGATTTGCTATTAGCATTTCCATTTGGCAATTACTACTCAGTATAGCAATTCATTCACTTTATACTTTAATGACTAAGAATTCTATGTATTTATATGAATTAAAAATTCAATAATGTTCCTACATCTTATTAGCATGATGAATCCATTCTATTACTACCAGATTAATAATGCCTCCATACTCTTCCTACAATGTGAAAACAAAATTTGTTAATTCTTTTATTAGGAGCCCATTCTCTTGTGGTCTGTGTTGAAGAAAATAAAAAAAATTCTTCTCCATTTTTAGTTTAATAACTGTAGGAAAAGAATCTTGAGAATTAGACTGTATATAGTAAGACATTAAAAACGGTAGTTATATTATTTTCAGTTTATGAAAAGGAGTCGCATACTATACTCAAAAGCCTTGATATTTTTTGATGAAATTTCCTGAGTGTTAACACTGGGATAGTGATAATGACCTACCGCTGATCAATGCTTTAGTTAGGTAGCTCAATTTATAATGTTTATAAATTTGAAATATCCAGTTAAAATGTTATTGCAATAAGACGATCAATAAGCACTAGTTGGCCCATATTATTATTAAGAGGATTTTTAATGGGAGTTATTGATACCTTCTCTCCTGTTATGGATACCTTCCTTCCTGGGCCAATAGAAAAGACACAGTGATGGGATGGTAGAGAAAACTTTTGATTTTGAATGAAAATGCTGAATCAAATGGGGGCAAGTTGAAAGTTAAAGGTGGCAGCTGTGGTCAGGAAGAGCAAAGTAAACTTCCTGTATCTGCTGGAAATTAAATCCTGTAAATGACACGGTCTCCCACAGCATCCTCCTAGGGAAGCTTAGGATGAGTGGGTTAGATGAATGGACAGTGAGGTGGATAGAAAACTGGTTGAAAGACAGAGCTCAGAGGGTTGTGATTAGTGGCGTGGAGTCTAGCTGGAGGTCAGTGATGAGCGGTGTTCCCCAAGGGTCAGTACTGGGCCCAGTGCTCTTCAATATATTCATCAATGACCTGGATGAGGGGATAGAGTGCACCCTCAGCAAGTTTGCTGACGACACAAAGCTGGGAGGGGTGGCTGACACCCCGGAAGGCTGTG
>VXBO01009346.1:41001-55524 GCA_013400135.1 Rhinoptilus africanus
TGGAGACATTCAAAACCCGCCTGGACGCGTTCCTGTGTAACCTGCTCTAAGGTGGCCCTGCTCTGGCAGGGGGGTTGGACTAGATGATCTACTAAGGTCCCTTCCAACCCTATGATTCTATGATTCTATGATTCTATGAAATGTGTAAAATTTTACTGTGCCCTGAGGAAATCCAGGATTGCATTTGGTTAGTTTATTTCTGTACTGAATGTTTTGATATATAATATATATGTAAAAAAAATGCCTAGATCCACTTCAGTATTACTGTGGGACCATCACAGATTTTAAGGCCAGACAGGACACTTAGCACAAGTAGACTGAGATTTAAAGCCCAAATCTGAAGTGTAGGTCTGGACTCCCAATTTGGTCCATTACCAAAAGAAAGCATTGCTGAAATTCAAATACAATGAAGGTCTGGGTTTTGATACCGAGGAAATTCAAGTTTGTGTCTAATAAAATCAAAGCAGCAAGGTGAGCAGTCATGGAGGAGTGTGGTCAAGGAGACCTTTGCAACTAATATGGAGAGGGCAGGTTCTTGGTGCCATACTATTTGCTGAATCCATGCCACCTTAATCTATGATAATGGCCCAATTTAAATAAGACAAGTAAGCACAAATGGAAATTAATGAGAAAAAAATTTGTAACAGATGGGAAGAAACAGTTCTTCATGCAGAAAATGCTAAGCTTTTGTAATGACCACAGAGGTGAGGTTGCTGCGGAGGTAATTTACAGGAAAGAATAATGGACTGTGTTATGACTTCAATGTGATAATAATCTGCAATGACATTTTATGGCCTCTCCTTAATATCTCAGGCCATGCTTTCTTTCAGGTTGCAGTCTTTGCATCTCCCAAGATGTCTTTCACAGTGCTGTCCTTTATACTGGGGGGGTGGTTATCAGACTGCTTGTTATTATAATGCTGTCAGAGACGTGGCCTCCACTGCTAAACATTTCCCAGTTCTGTTTACTCTTCTGAGGGGAAAGGAAATGATGGGAAAGCTTCTAAAAGAACAGTTTCACTGTTGGCCCTAGGAGTCTAGAAATATGTTTGAGTTGCAGTTGAGATTTACTGACTGAGCCACACCAGAAGAGAGTGAAATGTGATCCTACTCAAGCAAGTTGTGAGCTCCATGTGGCTTTACCGTTAAACCATTGTAGAGTAGTGAATCATAGATGAAGATGCACAGAATTTTTACCATTATTCTGTCACTTCATTTTAAACACTGTGTTGCACCTTATATTGCAGGAGTTTTCTGAAATATCTTTAACTTAGTTCTTCGCACTTCAGGTAGACTGTATGGAAATACAGACTCACAGGAGCTCATTATGGAGGTAGTTTCTTGTACATCCAAGCAAATTATGAAATCAATTAGGAGCCAGAAGGGAATCTGCAACACTGTAGATAAAGCAAATCGTAACACTAACGTATGGATTCTTTGCATTTCTAATTTTCTTTTTCCACTAACATGTAATACATAAATTGGTGGAGAAGCAAAATCAATGCTGATAAATAATGTAATTATATACATAAAGGGTTTGTAATGAAAAAGAAACACAGCTGCTGCTTGCAGATTTTCCCTTCTGGAAAACTAATATTTTTCCAGTAAAATTTTAGAAAATTCTGCTATGATTTGACACAGAGGTGTTCCTGAGAACAAGACCCTGTGCTTTGCTGCACTTGTAAATCACTGTTGAATCAATAAAACAGAGAGAGAGAATGAAGAAATTTCTTTTATCACTGAAATATACTCTCTAAGCAGGCAGGAAAGTTGAGAATTAGATGTTCTGATTGGCAGCTGGGGACAGACAAAGAAACAGCTTGTCTGTTTTATTCCTGGGAACATCCTGTTCACCAACTGGAATACAGCTGCTTGTTTGGACTCTGTGCCATTAGTCACAGGTTAAAATACGAGAGCATCGTTTCAGTTAAGAAATGGAAATAATTCAGTTTCTTGTGAACATTTTCAATTCATTTCCTAAGTGCTACCACCCCTACGTGACTTTGCAACTTCATACAAACATAGAGCTTTTAAATTATTTGAGCTTTTAGGAGGATTATGCTGCACTCACGTGCCTATTTTTCAAAAGTTTCCAGAATGAGATTTCTTATGTATCTTAACGGTTATGAAATACAACCTCATTTGCTACTCAGAAGCTTTCATAGATACTTGGGTTAAAATGAGAAGTATTTTTCAAGATCCATTATAAAGCAATTAACATGGGGAGCAGGGTAGAGAAAATGTACTCCCTGTTCAATTTAAGCCAGTTTTATTTATGAGAGCCTTGGTGCTTATGAAGTATAGAGGGCTATCTCCTGCTTCAGCAGCAGGGGCAATGGTGGTGCATTGCTATACCGTTCCTGTTTGACAATGCAGTGTGCTGGCTTTTTTTAAAGAAGCTGTTTTACTTGGTGCTTGCTGGATGGGACACATGGCTTGGTAGCGATTCTTGTTGCAGATCCTTGATTTTTGGGAAAGGTTATATAGCAGTGGTTGCAAAGTAGCCACAGAAACCCTTGAGGCTTTCAAAAATCCTTGATTTCTGGGCTGCATTTCAGTTCATGGTATCATACCTTGTATTCCTATCAGTTTGTCAGCACCATAGTTTTTGTACAGGTGGTGATAATTTTAGGCACATCACCTGCCTTTAAGAATGCTGGCAGCAAGGTCAAACTGGCCCTGTTGTAGGTCAGAGGGGAGTAGGTGTCATTGTGCTCGAGGGATGTGGAGAAGAAGTGGAGGGCAGTGTGTTGTGTGATGCCTGTAATGATCTGAGGGTTTGTTTATGGTGGAGGAGATAAAAAAGGCGGAACAGAGATTTGTTCTACTCAGCCTCCTGCTCCTATTCTTCTGAAGGCTCCTGGATGTAGGTCAAGGGGTAATGGAGTGGCGTTCTTGTGTTATTTTGGTTGGGTTTTTTTTTTGGTAATAATTTTATCTTATGGAAGATATCCAGCTCTGCAAGGTTGTTTTTCACTTAAACTGCCGATTGATTGACTAGGCGTCACTTAAGATTATCATTCAAGTGGTAGCAAGCTGGCTGAAGTACAGCCCCAGTAAGACAGAATTAGATTTGTTTGCTTATAGTGACCAATCGGTAGCAATGGACTAAACATCAGCTCCTTCAACACATGCTTTTTTGCCCTTTTTTACTCTCCTTTCCCCCAAAAGAAGGAATAACTTCGTTCACCCAACTTAATCTGATAAGGAGAGCTTTAAGCAAGAATGAAAGAGTGTCTAAAAACTCCTATGTGTTAAAATAAATGTGAATAACGTGCACAAATACATTAAAAATGGGCAGCATGAGGTGTTCATAATAGTGCTTAACTTTCTAGTGGTCTGAATGATGAAGCTTTGGAATATTTTGCAGCAGAACAATTTCATAGTTGAGGGAGATGGAGTTGTTTAGCCTGGAGAAGAGGAGGCTGAGGGGAGACCTTATTGCCCTCTACATCTACCTGAAAGGAGGGTGTAGAGGGGTGGGTGTCAGTCTCTTCTACCAAGTAGCAGGTGATAGGACAAGAGGAAATGGCCTCAAGTTGCACCAGGGGAAGTTTAGACTGCATATTACGAAAAACTTTTACATGGAAGGGATAATTAAGCATTGGACCAGGCTGCCCAGGGAAGTGGTTGAGGCACCATCCCTGGAGGTATTGAAAAGACGGGTAGACATAGGGCTTAGAGATGTAGCTTAGTGATGGTTTTTTTCAGTCAGGTTGGTGGTTGAACTAGATGGTCTGAAAGGTCCCTTCCAACCTAGGCGATTCTATGATTCTAATTCTATGTGTCTGTCCTCGGGTGTCTTTAATAACAGAGGTGCGGAGGCAGAAAGAAACTGGTAGCTGCCCTGGACTAGAGGTGCGTGGGACATCCTGCTGGACTCTCTTTTTTTGTGTTTGATGGTGCCATGAATCGACTCGGGAAGTGCCTTGGTTGCTGCAGAATAGTCAGTCTTCCTATTCCTGTGTGCAGTGGGTCACTTCAACCTTTAACAAATGCTTTCCTTCTGAGGTAGATTTTTGGTTATTACTATTTATAGAGTATTCAGATAAAACATTAAATACAAACTTGAGCTGCAAAGTTAATTTTCATTTCCAGCTTCCCCCATATTCTGAGTTACTTAACACAGTATGTGATATATTGGAAAGAGAGACTATATGGCAGTTATAAGTATGTGAAACACAATTTTTTCCTTGCAGTGGCAATAAAAAGGAGCTGTTTGTGGATGTATATATGTATGAATTTTAGGCAAAGAGTAAGGTGGACAATCATTTACAGAAAGTCAAGTATTTACTAACTGATTACTATATTTAAGCAAATTTATAATTTAAAAATATTTTTTTAAACTCAAAAGCAGAGTTCTAAACAGACTGCTAGCCGTAGCTATTGACAAAATAAAGGTAATTAAAAGAAACGATAACATCCACCGTAAAATTGGTAGTAATTAGATATTCTTTGTTTGCTGAAGCTCACTGTATGTGTGAAATTGTCTATCGGTTTGAAATTAGGATTAATGATGTCCCGTATTGTCAAGCATTTCTGGACGATAAAGATAAATTGATGTAGATTGAGACCACACATTACAAACAAAATAGTGGTTGTTTGCCATGTATACAAAAATGAGAATACAACTTCACTGAAGAGTTCTTCTCCTGTATAAATGTGAAAACTTAGCAAAGCATGAAACATAATTGATCTCTGAGTACTTGACAAATCAAGGACAGATTTATGAACCATTTTGAATAGAAGTAAGAAAATGTTGGCTTTTGAAAATTGTTTCCATGAAGAAAGTTCATGTTTTCATTCCACTCTTAATTGCATACCAGGGTTTGTTTTTGAACTCTAGAAAAATAATTGCCAATTTTAGATTGATACAATGACCTTGATTCCATAGTTGAATAAGAATCATTAAATATGGATGTTGATACTTGGTTAGTACTGTCTCTGCATATTAAAGTCAAATAATTAATATAAAATTGTCTGGCTGCATAATTCTTTCTGTCCTAGGCTTAAGAATTCAGTTCTGAAAATGCTTATGTGCAAAAATAATTTAGCATGGAGAAATCTCTTTCACTGTGAAAAAAGTAATTGTATGAAGTAAAGTTTTATATACATTATCTAGGAAAGTATTTTTTGGCTACTTGGAACTTAATAAAGGCTTTCTTTGGATATATTTAACCCCTTAAGTGCTGGGATAATAGTGGTCTTTTTTTCTAAGGAGTCAAGAGGAAATCTAACTTTACTGTCTCATCTGCTGGTGACTTCATGTTTGGTTTTGCAGCACCAGAAACATGCTTCTCATGAATGCTTTTAAAATGTCTACACTGTGTTCCTGCCTGTATCACTAAATGTTTTATTCTCTTTATTTTGATTTATTGTTTTAGTGGAGACTGTGAACCTGCTGCTGTCATACTGGGTAACCTGCATGAAAAATGATGCAAGTGTAGTAAGAAAGCACTGCACTGGCTGCAGTTGCAGCTGAGTCCTTGTCAGTCCAGCTGGTCTTCTAAAAAATACAGTAAAAGGGATGTACTTAAGTCCCCAAGTTTGCTGGATTCTTGTTACTTTCAAAGAGTCTCACCCAGCATTCAGAAGCTGGCTCTGGATAAAGGGATTTTTTCCAGGTAAACTGTGTTGTTCCCTCTCCCTCACTGCCAGCTATTATTCCAGGAAACATCATTCATTCCCACCCTTTAGCAGGTGACGTTGTCACTTTTTATTTGAACATAACAATGCTAAACAACAGGAGCTCGGTGGATGAAAAGATCTGTATTCACGCCAGTATTTTCAGTCTGAAAGGAAGATGCTGCTAAGTGCACTTCTGATGAAGTGGAAGTGATCTGTGTAACCACAAATTAAAGAAGGTTAATAGCAAATTGCTGCAAAAATATGTTGCTTCAAAGATGCAGTGAGCTATTCTGTGTGTGCATAGTTTGTTATGATTTTCTGAAACTATTGTCACAGGAATCAATTACTTTTACAGTACTTCCAGTTTGAGCCAGGTTTTTTTTTTCACTGTTGCTGCTTGTGCAGTTGAAATGGACTGTGTAACCTTTCTTTGCAGTGAAGTTTTAAAACACATACTCAGTGAACATCTTCCCATGAAGATAACACTTTTTAATTGTTAAACCTAATGAGGTCCATTTTCTGTCTCACAGTGGAGCTCCTAAAATGTGAAGACTGGCCTAGCTTGTAGGAGCAACCTGTGTCTTGAATCTTGCCTCTACATGATGCAAAACGAGATACTTCAGGATACTTGGTCAGCAAGATTTTTCTTGCAAGCTGTCTAGCAGGGAGGGCAGCACGAGCTGCATGTGATGCTCCAGAAACTGTTTTGTGGTGCATGACAGTTTCTAAGGCAATCTGATTTAATGTAGATGAAGAAAAAAGTGCTTCAAAAATCCTCTTCATCTCCTCTTACTCGGGTTTGAATGTTTCTTTTGGCTTGTGAGATTCAGAAAGGGGAGTTCCATGTTTTTGCAAGAAAAGCTGCTAGGGTACATTAAGAGCCTACTGGAAATAACACAGGTTTCCAGAAGAGGTTTGTAGGCTACAGGACTATGCTGAAGCAGCTGAACATTTTGAATTTTACCAAAATAACTCCCTGAGATTCTTATATAGTTAAAAATTGATGGGGGTAATTTTTTGTGCTTAGTGGAACATGACACAAAGATGTAAAAATAATGCAAAATATATCAGCCCAGAAAAAATTTGAAGAATTCCAGTGGAAGTTTCGTTTCTCTTTCAGAAAGTAATTGTCTAAGAGAAATGTATGGTTTCTTCTGAGTAGGTGTGTAGCCAAAGATACTGGTGAAACATCTCTTATTTGGTTTTGGACTTTTTTTTTTTTTTTTCCTAGAAAGAAAATGTGCATAAAACAATGGTAATGAGGAAGATAAAGCTGTAGAATTTGCTGACTCTTCAGAACCTTATCCATGGCATGCTTGTCCCTGACCATGGGGGACTCAACTCAATGACCCAGCAATGTCATGTATGAAAGAAAATTCTATTTTCGCTAATAAAACACTCAGTTGGAACGACCAGACAGCACTATGGGTGTTTGGATTTTGGCACAGATAGAACAGAAAGGGAAACACCTTTCCTTTCCTGCTGTTTTTTTTCACTCTATATGTGAATCATGACACCATCTACTTTGCAAATCAGTGTAACTAGTGTCATTACAGGGGCAGGTTTGCATTTGTCCCAGCAGCTTGTAAAAAGAGCCATTCTTTGGTCTTTTATCTAGCACAGGTAAAATGGAACTCAGACTTTTGGCATTCTGGTTTTGGCTGTGTTGCCTGCTGCCTGCACATTATTAAAAATTGCTTGCAGTAATTTCCCTGACCCAATTTCTTCAGAACGAAAAGGGGGAAGATCGCAATTCTTATTGTTTAAAAGACCTGACCTTGGTATGGAGAGACCTGGTTTTGGTTAACAGTGCTAAACCCAGTGGGTTGGGAAAACAATGTTTTCATCATTTGGGAAATGCTGAAATTTCATCTCCCTTTCAGATTGGAATGGAAAATCAGGATGCTTCAGGGAATAAAAAAATGTTTTGAATAAAGAATGTCTAGATGAATAATTCAGACTTTATTTAAAACAAAATAGGCTATTTCAGAACAATACATTTAGAAGCAGTTTTTTGAAATCGGAAGTTTCATTTAAAAAAGTAAATTACCTTGGTTTTCTGGAGCTGCAAAGAAAAACAAGTAATTTTGTTGACTAATCTGCAATGCTGCACTGCACAACGCAGACACATTCTTATATATGACAGAGTCATTTAGGGCAGCTTATTTAAATGAGGTGAGGATTGTAATTAATTTTATTTTTGCATTATTTTCAGTTCAGTCTACTCTGAAATGACCAATAAAACCAGGTGCTTTCATAATCTGAAAAATTATCAAAAATAGTAGGCATAGTTTGCAATATTTTGACAATACTTGAAGGGAAGTTGATAGCGTAGTGTGCTTTTAGTGAGGGACTAATTTGGTGGACATAGTCTAATTTCTGTTTCTGTGTTCTTGGGAGACACAGAAAGAATTTCAGAATTAACTTTTGCACTATAATGAGTAATAAGATGTTGTGCTAGTGTCCAAACAGGTTGTGCTTTCTCGTCAGGGGACAGGTGGTCAATGTTGGGAGTGAAATTTTTGTGGTGTTCATCTCATCCTGAAGTGGACTCCACACTGGCCAGGCAAATCCCACCCTTGGCTGCTTTGGTGGGATAATCACCACCTCTCCCTTGACTACACAGGGAAGAAAACTCAGGTGTGGACATGTACACAGTAAACACCTGAAATTAAGCAAGATGCACTTCATTGCTGTGGGGATCCTTTTTTCCATTTAAATTTTCTGTTTCCTCTATCCTTTCTCACTCCCATTTCCTATGTATGTTTCCTTTTCAATAGATGTTTCTTTTTTCTTTCTTGCATGTTGCTTCCTTGGAAGTTCTTGAAGCCCTTTCTCCAGTTTATTGAGTCACCTAAAAATGTTGTACTTACTTCCTGACATTGTTTTCATCGGTGTTTCTGATACCAGTCTTACAAGGGAGAAATATTTGTGGCATCTGGCCAATGTCTACCTCCAGTACAGGCAAGTAATTTCCTCTTTTAAGATGCAGCAGACCTTGCTCAGTGAGCAGAACAAGTTCCTCAACAAGCATATTCTGCCTCCTGTTCAAAAATGAGTTCTAATAAAAGGAGTATTACCTTAATAGGGTTTTTTTTCCTCTACTTGTCAGGAGAACTTTATATGAGTTTGTAGAAAGAACTAGGGGTGGGGATGAAATCCTTTCTCTAGCATATTAAACATAAACATCCAGCAGGGATTGCAAAGGTGGAGTATGGAGTGTTGATGTTAGTGCTTTTTTGTTGGCCACGCCAAAGCTTTCCTTCCACTAAATCTCCATTTCCCTTGCCAGATGTGAAAAGAAAGCTGGTGTGATTTCATTTCAGTTTTGTAAACTCAGTAGGAAGCCTGTGTCCTTCTACTAGCAATGGCAGCGCCACATTCCTGGGCTGCAGGACTCAACAGCTGTGGTGCAGGCTTACCCCACTAGGGCTACTGAGACCTCATGGGGAATTGGGACAAGGATAGGAGATCATGTAGGGCTCAGGTCCAGGGAGGAGCAAAGACACAAGCCCCTCTGCTTTGATTCCCCTGATGAAAGGTGGGAATGTCTTGCACCAAACTGTTCCTCAGGGGATGGTCTGGTGCTAGCGAAGGTGCTGTTCATTGGACATCATGCCCCTGCTGGGATTTTCATACATTACAATGCTTTGGGGAGGTCTATGTGGTTCTCTGGCGTAGATGCACGTCACATTATGCATTGTTAGCCAGGGACATGACAAGAGTTCCTGAATGCATGTCTGTCTGTAGAAATTGCAATGCCATCAGTCCATGCTGTCTTCTCATCTCTTCGAGTCTTTTCAAGTGTGTGTGTGCTTTGCTTGGGGGAGATCTGCTGTTTCTCTCTTAGGATTTTGAAAACCAACGTCTGTAGCCAGAAATAACATGCCAGGGGTCTTGTTCTGACCTGAAAGTGGAAAACTGTACCGTTCACAAAAGTGATAGGGACTGAACTGTGTCATTGTTTGGTTTGTCACTTGTGCAAGCCCAAAACACCTGGTGTCTCCTCTGGCTGCCTTCCCAGCAGAAAGAGAGCACAGGGACACGAACTCCCCTCTTCGGAGCTATGAACTTTCCCATAATTTCTGAAAGCAGGTGTCAAAAATCCACCTTTAGACTAATACATCAGTAAGAAATGTTGAATAATGATCTGTTCTTAAACCTAAATGTGTTCTGAAACCCAAGTCATTAAATGTGAAAGTATGTCAGGATGCAGCTGGGAATAATTCTTATACCCACAGACAATTTCCAGAAGCTGCAAAGGTAATGAAGAATTTGCAATTCAATTTTGTATCATGCATAACTTCCTTCTTTTATCTATATAATAAAGACGTATGCCCATAAAAATTTAACAATGAAGCTTGTAAGTTATGTTGAGGATATGTTAAACTTTTCTTTTAGAAGAGTAACAAGACGCTGAAAATACAACTGCTGTTAATAATGGGGAAAAAAAATTGTAGGTAAAAATCAGTCTCCAGAACATAACAAGGATGTGACTATACAGCACGCTATATTTCTGTACCATAACGGTTGCCTGATGTTAGGGTTTTTTTCCTTCTTATTCCTTCCCTCCCACTATTGCTGGTTGCTTTGCTGAACCCAGACTTAAATGTGTTCTGTGTCGTGGTATTAAAAAGCTTTCATTATAGCAGGCACTGTGATTTCAGTAAACAATTTCCATGGGAATAGACTCTGTAGCAGAGCGTCACAGATGCGTAGCCCGCATTCAGCTACTTTGATACAGTTGTCTGCATGTATGTTTTACTCTGTTTTGACCATGATGAAAATTTACCTAGGGAACATGTAAGAGCCTAACCAAAGTTTTAACATGGGTTAAATTCTTCAGTTTGGTAGTTGCGAGATGAAATACAACAACATATTTCTTTATTGGGTATTCATATTGGTGAATATTGGGTTCCAAAAAGGGGAGGGGAAAAAAGGCCTATTCTGAGCAATGTAAATGACTATTTTCAACTCATGCTGAGAAGTGATATGGTTAAGATCACCAGCTTCTTCTGTCTTCCCTAGCCCAACAAAGCAGGTACCTTTTGTATGCCTGCTTTCCTCTTAAAGGCATCTGATGGCCCAAAATGAAGCTGAAACTTCTGCCTTTATGATTCTTTCTCAGAGACCTTACTAATGTACATCCACATATCTTCTAATATTATAACATGGAGAATTATGAGATAGAATTAACTATCTATACCTGTAGGGCTTTCTGAAAACTTCTCTGGCTATGCAAATCACAGTATTAGACTGGAGGAACACTCCCAAATAGACTGTGATGCAGAACTTGGGCTTTCACACTTGGACGAAGAATCATGATCAGAAAGTACTGCTCTCCTGTGAGACGGGAAAGATCCACTCCTTTTGAGTCCAGCAGCAAGGACAGCATCTACTAAATAGCAGAGTACTCTGCACAAGTTAAAAATACCTCTCAACATTTCTTCAAATATCTTATCATGTTTACTCCCCTGGGCTGCAGTGTGGGTAGTCTCTAACCAGTAGCGTAGGAAAATTTCATATGGAGAAGTTCAAACTTCACTAAGTGACCTCACAGCCTCATTAGAAATGTACTGTTTGTTAATTACATGTGAAGGCAACATTGTTGGATCCCAGCAGACTAGAGGACATCTAAATTTGGTGACTTGCAGCCTCTTAAAATGCATCCGTTTACCCTCTCATTTCCTGGAAAATATTTTAGGACTACTTCCTTTTAAAACACACTGACCCATCTGCATGGAAATAATATTGCAGTTTTTTACACAGAAAATAAAGTAGTTATCTAAGAAGTTGTAAACATGGCAGATAGGAATAACATACTGATTTCTAAGAGCTTGTTTCATTAAACAAGGTTTGGAAGTAATGATCTGTTCTTTGCAAAGGGATGGTTATGGAATACCCGTTAATCAGAACTTTGCTTTATGCCATTAGTAGGTTAATTTTGCTAGGTATTTAAGTCTTTTGCTAGGTATTTAAGTCTTTGTTGATCCTTTCATTTTATAGCAAAGTTTGTCAGCATTAAGAGCACAGGTATGAACAAATGTAATCTCCCTCAGTCAACTTTCTATTCATATAAAGGAAAATAAAGTGATTAACCATTCTAATGCTTGTGAGGAGCACTAGAAATATGAAAATACATAACACAGCCACTGGAAATACAAGTGTCCGTCCTCCCAGCTGGGATGTGATTTGGACATGGGTATGTAACACCTCCATGGCAGCCAGGAGGTGCAATTTACAAGTCATTTCATGATAGCTTAATGAGACGATAGCCAGTTTCCTTGAGTCTCCAAACTACATGCCAGAATCTTTAAGGATAGGGTGTACACCTAATCTCACCCCAGGCTGCTGGTGCTGTACTCAGTAGACTTCGCTGGTTTGCTTCGTGCTGTGCCTGGGAGTGGGGACCCTGCAGTCACTGGTCACCCCCCACCACTGGTCACGCACTGTCATACCAGCGTTGGGGTTGTGCTGGAAGCGCTTAGTGGCTCATTGATTGCTGCAAGCTGGCCTTTCCCAAAAACTGTGAAGTCAAGCCACTGAGCAGCCTGGTCATTTTGTCTTTTTGGGCATAGATAGTATGAAAAAGAAGAGTTAGGATATAAGGAATAATTTGCCGTAATGCTGTAATTTCTTATAAGCCTTTTGTCCCTGAAAAGCAAGGTAAGGAATGTTGGAAAATCCCCAAAGTACCAACAGGAATATATGAAGTCTCTCAAGCAAATGAATTTTAGTGAGGTGTTGGTGATGTAATTGATAGGAGTAGAGCTCAACAAGGATTATTGATTATTGTGTAATTAAGATACATTCTAAAACTGGTTTCCTGCAGCTGCATATTGAAAGCATTTTTCATCTTGCTTTTTCAAGGTAGCGATGCCCATTTTGTCTGCAAAATGTTCCTCTCAGTAAGATGTAAGTAATTATCCCAAAAGTGATTCTGGAAAGAATATATTACTTTTATAAAAGTTTGGAGATGTTGTTATTAAGCCCTTGATTATATGGTTGAATGCTATTTTCCCAGAGAATGATTCTTTCTGTGTAGAAGAGAGGCTACTTTGAGGCTTAACTAGGATTCTTTTGCAAAAGAGGCTGTTGTCTGTCAAACAGCTGTCTCATATTGCAAAGTCTGGAAGATATGTAGCGGACAAGGCAGGGAATACCAGGAAGAGAAAGGATGATCTAGTAGTTATGACAGTTCAGTGCTGCGCCGGAGGTCTCTATCTGCGTTGCAGTGAAAATGGTTAACACTTGGCAAGGTTTTAGAAAATTACAGGGAATTGCCAGAGAGCTTTAATAACTATTGTGTTAACAACCCCACTGTTAGAATAGTCAGAATTTTTCTGTTCCAGGTTTTCTGAACCATGTGTTCCTCCACATAAATAGAGGAACATTTCACCCAATATAAACCTTCTGCGATTTTAGATTTACTGGTGATTATGTGAACAAATGAGGTAAATAGATTCTCCTGTACTTTTAATTTTTAATCCAAACTACCTCAGCTTCTTAGAGCCTTCAAAATCCCTCTGCAGAGTTAGAAAGCTTTCTTACAGTTTTTTTTTAGCAACAGTAGCATTGTAAGAAAGCCTTCTCTAATGATTTTAGGGGTTCCAAGTTCTCTTCCATAAGCACCCACACAGTTTAAAAATGATTTACTTTCCATAATATTAAGTGAATATTTGACCAAATTCTCAATATTCTTGAACTCACATAGTAGCTAGAATAAAATACTAGAATAAAGCAGTTATGTCAGAATAAAGAGTAGGAATAAAGAGCACACAGTGATTTGCACGCTGTGGATCAGGGGAGGAGATAAGGATTCCTGGCTGTTATCAAAATAGGATGAATGCTTCTTTAGACTTGACTTTTGGAGAATTTTTATAAGATGATGAGAGAAAGCTGCTGACTCTACTTTTTTGAAAGATGTCAGGCTGGGGGCCTTGGAAGGGTTATTCCAGTACCTCTGTGTGAGGTGCTCTCTCCTGATCTCCTCTCCCTGATGTAGTGATCTCAAGGAAGAAATCTTCCCACGAGGATTTCTTGATGCTTCCTGACGAAGCAAGGAGCTGTTAAATTAATCCTTTTCCACTATACAAAATGGAAGCGTTACTAAACCATTATAGAGTTTTTTAATGGTAGACTTGTGTAAACCCTTTTGTGTTGGCTGTTAACTTTTTTTTTTTTTTATATATTAGCAGCACTTGTTTTCCATTTTGTCCTCTGCTGTATCTGTTAATCAAAGAAATGCTGCCCATCCTTCATCATCTTGACCTTGATTGATTTTTTACATAAAGTTTCCAGACTTTCATTGCTCTGTAATCACTGAATGGCTATTCCAAATGGAAATTAACAGTTCTATAAGAGGTATTATTTATACCTTTAGTAGTTTCCTTTCTGGGCATCCAACTGTGTAGAGCATAGGAATATGACAGATAATCTTTACTTATATTTTAATTTGCAGGCTGCTTTGGTGCAAGCTGAGCTCCTTTAAGTAATAGTCCTCCCACTACGTGAATGTATGTGTTTTATTCAAATACAGATCTCTTGAAGCATTGCCCTGTTTGTGCACTGAAGACAGAGTTCTCCCTGAGAGCAGGAGGCTTCCTACTCCGGTGCAGTTCTTCGCGGGAGCTAGGACCTTCTTTTGCAAACAGATCACAAAGATACTGCCACTTCCCAGCATGTACTTCACAGGTCTTTTAGAGACTCTGGTCCATACTGGGAAGGGGAGAGGTAGCGAGCCTGGGTATCCTGGGTCTAGCCTGTGGGAATGTGCTTGCGCAAGGTATAGAGTAGAGTGTAAATATCCTAGGCTGTCTGATGATGGAGTAAATTTAAAGTCTCTGGAGCAAGTGCTTCTCCTTTCTAACAATTTTTTGACATTTGTCTGGATTAA
>VXBO01009346.1:55997-99002 GCA_013400135.1 Rhinoptilus africanus
TTTAGTATGTGTATATACTACATGTTTATTATATAGAGAGAATATGATTTAAATAATTAGTAATGATTAATTATACATATATATATGTACATTTATATGATGAGTAATTCCTATGCTATTAAAGAATTGTGTTTAAAATGTGATGCTGTAATTTTCAACTGCAGCTGTAATGCCTTTTGAAGCATGTTATACTTATTTTCTCATTATACTTTTCCTTCTTCAGTGACAAAGATGTTTTAAAATACCAGTCCTACAGATATTCTGCCTTGCTGCTGANAAATACAGATCTCTTGAAGCATTGCCCTGTTTGTGCACTGAAGACAGAGTTCTCCCTGAGAGCAGGAGGCTTCCTACTCCGGTGCAGTTCTTCGCGGGAGCTAGGACCTTCTTTTGCAAACAGATCACAAAGATACTGCCACTTCCCAGCATGTACTTCACAGGTCTTTTAGAGACTCTGGTCCATACTGGGAAGGGGAGAGGTAGCGAGCCTGGGTATCCTGGGTCTAGCCTGTGGGAATGTGCTTGCGCAAGGTATAGAGTAGAGTGTAAATATCCTAGGCTGTCTGATGATGGAGTAAATTTAAAGTCTCTGGAGCAAGTGCTTCTCCTTTCTAACAATTTTTTGACATTTGTCTGGATTAAGGAATATTCAGAGAACTTTACAAATGCGCCAGCCTTCCCCTCCCTATNCAGCAATTGCACCACTGCTCTGTTTGGAAATGATGCTGCCAACAGGACATTCTTTGTGAACATTAGAGGACTTTGAATCAGTTTGTTGGCATATAATAGCTCAAATGCGATGATTGTCCATGATACAGAAGCTTTTTTCACTGCTAGGGCTTTTAAGATAGGGCTGAATGTAGATTCCAGAAGAGTAATTTAAGTTTGAGAAATTTATCTTAAAGAGGATCCAAAGTTGACTGACTGAACGAGAGTGGAAAATTTGAATTGTCTTTGTCTGAACATTTGCTTTTCTTTTTTTTTCCCCTCTAATGTTTGCAGGACCATTATGTGTATCTTCCAGTAAATAATAGGGTGCCATTAGCTCCTAATTTATTAAAAAAGGCTAAAGCCTTTCTTTATTATTGGAATGTAATCAAATAGGATTTTATCAGAAGAGTGCTCACAGGCAAGCTGTGCTCTGGGACTTTCCATCTTTTATTTTCTCTTTCCCTTTGTTTTAGACTGTTGCTCTGGCAATGAAATGTGCTTGGCAGGTGTGGGTCTGGTATGAGCAGGACAGCTTTCTATATATTATTAGTATTACTATTCAGCTCTTCACACACAAAATAACAATTCTGCGGAAAAAAAAAGGCAGGAAAGCAAAACCATTGGTCATTATCACCCAGGATGTGTCAAAAAGCTTTTCTTTGGTATTGATTAAATTTTCAATTTTGTCTACTTGGGCACAAAGTAAATTAATTCCACAGAAAAACTATCAATTTGACATGCAGTTGGAAAGAACAAAAGTAAGTTCCTTTTTTTTAAAAAAANGGAGGAACTAGGTATTGATTGTATTAGAGAATCAACATTCTGGGAAATGAAATCTGACATAATGATACACTGGTTACTATGATCTTCAGAAGAGTGGTTTCCTAGAGGCTTACTGCACTTCTAAAAATCACTGAGAAGGATTTAATGTCTTGTAAAGAAAAACTGGAAACCTTTTTGAGACTTTCTGACTGCAGTACCTGGAAAATTTTATTCAAATCAAAATAGCCATAAAATGACTAAACGCTTTTTAAAGTTAAGGTCAAGAAGCATGTGAATTCCACTCAGGCCATCAAAAATACAGTGCAGTGTTGTCACTTCCAATGGCATTATTTGCTAGTCAGGGTACTGAATCCAGTCACAGTTCTTGTACTTAACAGATCCTCACACTTTCCACATGGAAGAGAGACCTTGCTATTTCCTAGAGCTGCATAGACAAAATAGGGCTAATATCACACTCATGGATTTCCTATTGTGCTGCATTTAATTCTTATTTAAATGCCCTGTGGCAGCTGGAATAGCTTGGAAACCACGGGCTGGGGTGGGAAGTCATGGAGGAGTAAGTGTCAGTAGTGTGACTTCACGTTCCTCCACTCTAATTGTGTAAGTGCTGTTACTCCAGATATGTTTGTGTGAAGTGGAATTAAATGCAGATGACTTACGTGCTAACAGTTTTTCTTTCCTTCTGCTGACTATACAAGGGCCAAGGGTAAACATCTCAGTTGTGGATGTCTGTTTCATAGATACCTGAATTTACACGAGGTAGGTCCATCCCATCCTAAAATCTGAGAGTGCTACATACATTTACACAGGACACATATATAATATGTGTACATATACATGATAGATATATATTATATATATAATTTAGTATGTGTATNGTTCTCGTTTGTCAGTGCTATGTGAGCAAATCTGACATGGAGTACTGTTTCTTCTTGGAAACTGTGTTTCTTTCACTCCATTTAAACTAATGTGCTTACATGTTAGTGGTCAAAGTTACAAATGTCATTTGGGTACAGTCAGTTAAACCCTGTAGGTTTAAATTAAGGAACTGAGATACTGTCTCTGGATTTAAAAATATATGGCTTGTTGAGAAAACGCATGCTGATACTACATGCAATTTGTGATGGGTGCTAAAGGAGTAACCAGAACATGCTGTAGCAAGCCCAACACCAGCCTCCCAGTGCTTCTGTTTCTGGAAGAGCTCTTTTTCTCCAACTAAGGGGCAGGATTTTATTAGATGAAACTAATAACACCACCACAGAACACATTCATAGCCTATTGATTTGGGCTGGAAGGAGCTGGTCTGCCTCTCTCTACAAAGGATGGTGATATACCTAACACTTTTTTTTTTAAAAAGTACATGTGTTACAACATAATCAACATAATCTTTTACACATACAGGAATAGGGACTATCACTTGCACTCAGGAGGCCACCAGAGTCAATTACTTGCAAATTATGAAGTTTGCTTAATTAAGCTATTATAAAGCTTTTAATGCCACTCATTTCCTAATTTGAATTTGCAGCTGTAAGCAAGTGGTTTTATAGCTATAGAAAAATATTCTTGCACATGAGTACATAGACATGCAAAAAATCCAAATATTAAATTGTTTTGGTTCACAAAGAGTTGCAGAGAGTTTACTTGGCCAAAGCCAGATTTCAAAAATGTAATTTTCACCAAATAGAACTGTGAGATTAATGGTCTTTAACACTTTCTTGGGGTAAAAAAACCCAAATACACATTAACAATAAAATTGAATTCAGAAACTGTGTTAAGCAAAATGAAGTTTTCTTCAAATATTATAGAGTTTTATTAATTTGTAAATGCAGGGACGCAAGTTTGGTTTTCTGTAAACACCTTCTTTTCCACCTGAAAAATATTTGCTGGTGGCATTTGAGAATATGGAGCATTTATTTGGCTTTCCTGTTGTCATGTTTTTGGCTGAGATAGAGTTAACTTTCTTACTAGCAGCTGGTATAGTGCTATGTTTTTTATTTCAGATGAGAATAATGTTGATAAGATAGTAATGTTTTTGTTTGTTGCTAAACAGTCAAAGCCTTTTCTGCTCCTCAACCCATGAGTTTTCCTTACTTTTACCAATTCTGTTCCCCATCTCACTGGTGCTAGGGAGAAGTGAGATATGGGCTGCATGGTCTTAGTTGCTGATTGGGGTTAAAACATGACAGTTTGTTTTGGTGTCCGATGTGAGCTCAAAGGATTAAGTAGATTGCAATGAGTGCCATGACCCATCTTCTGGAGAAAAGGAAAGAACCCACAAAAGCTGTGCGCAAGTTGTTGATCTTTTGCGTCAGGTGACTGAGCTGCAGGAAACAGTTAAAAGGCTGTGCAGCATCAGAAGGGCCAAGAAGGAGATAGATAAGTGCTTTCAGAACCATGTGGCACACACCACAGAGAATGAGGCACCTTGGACCCTGGTGACCCACAAAAGCAGGACTCTGCCTTGGTTCCCACAGTCCAGCATTACAACCAAAAATAGATGTGAAGCTTTGACAGCTGTAGACACCCACGAGCAAGTCTGCAAGGAGAAACTGTATCAGTAGCACACAGCAGATAGATGGTGCTCGTAGTGCGTGACTCTCTGTTAAGGGGCATTGGGGTGCCCATCTGCTGGCCTGACAGTAATCACAAGAGGTATGTCGCCTTTCAGGAGCTAATGTCAGAGACATTGCCGAGAAGGTGCCATAACTTGTCAAGAGCACTGATTACCATCCATTGCTACTCTTTCATGTGGGCACAAATGACAATGCAAGCTGAAACCTGAGCAGAATCAAGGAAAACTAAAAAGCCCTGAGGGTGCAAGCAAAAAGTATTGGTGCACAAGAAATCTATTCTTCCATTCTGCTAGTTAGAGGAAAGGATGCCGCCAGAAATAGACATATAATGGCTCTTGCTTCATGACTGGTACCACTGTGAGCATTTTGTCTTTGTCATAATATCATAGGACATCCTTCGATGGCTATAGCTTGCTAGGGAGGGGTGGGAACCACCTGTCTAGAAGAGGCAAGGGAATCATTGGCAGCAGGCTGGCCAAGTTGATGAGGTTGGTGGGCTTTAAACTGAAGAACTCGGGGGCCAGGGTCCAAAGTGGCAATGGTCATGCCACTGCAACCACCTGGAGAATAAACCAGGCCAATCACAGCAGTGACAAATGCTCCTTAGCTGCCTCTCAAGATGAAGACCGGAAGACCAGCCACCTCAAGTGGCTCCACCAATGCACACAGCCTGGGGAGCAAACAGGAGGAACCAGAGATCCATGCCCAGTCAGAAGGTTGTGATATCACGGGAGTAACCAAAATGTGGGACAACTCATATGACTTTAGGATTGTGATTGATGGCCATAAGTTGTTTTGTAAAGACAGACAGGGAAGAAAAAGAGGGGTAGTCATGCTCTATGTAAAGGAGAATCTTGAATGTATAGAATTCAACTGTATTGATTACTGAAGCCCTATCGAATGCCTCTGGGTAAAGATCAGAGAGGTTAATTCCAAGGGGGATCTTACAGTGAGCATCTGCTAGTGACCTCCAAACCCAGATGAAAAGGCCAATGAAGCAAAATTTGGGTCACTTAAGCAAGCTTCAGGTCAGTAGAACCTGATTCGTATGGATGACTTCAGCTACCCAGGTATTTGTTGGAAGAACAATACAGCAGCTCACATGTCATCCATCAGCTTCCTGGAAAGTGTAGAGGACTGCTTCCTCATACACAAGTTAGATGTGCCAACCAGGAATGAGGCAGTGCTGGACTTGGTACTCACAAACCAGGAAAACCTGCTTTGTAATATCTCAGTTAGTGATAACCTTCGTGCAGTGATCACAATATTGTGGATTTTGGGATGCTGCTGAGTATGCTGAAGGTTAGTACAAAGACAAAGGTTTTCGAAAAGCAAACCTCAGCTCACTCAGAGCTCAGCTATGGGGGATTCCGTGGGAAGCTTCCATGGAGGATAAAAGAGCTAATGAGTGCTGGGAGTTTTTCGAGTACACTCTCCTGGATGCACAAAAACAGTTCATCCCCTTTAAAGGTAAGGGAAGTAGGTGGAGCAAGGCACCCCCTTGGCTTAACTGGGGGCTTCTGAGTCTGCTCAAAACCGAAAGAGAACAGTACCAGAGATGGAAAATTGGTTGAATACCGGTTGTGTACTACAAGGGCATTGCCAGGGTGTGCAGATATGCAGTTAGAAAAGCAAAAGCTCAGCTCGAATTGAAACTGGACACAGCTGTCAAAAACGACAAGAAAGGGTTCTTCAGGTATGTAAAGAACAAGCAGAAACAGTAGGAATGTATCATCCTACTATTCAACAGAAGTTAATTAGTCACTAACAACGCTGAAATTGTAAAGGTTCTCAACACTTTCTTCGCCTCTGTCTTTACCAGCACTGTTGGGCTCCAGGCCTTGGGAACAATAATCCAGGTTGATGCAAAAAAGAGACTCACTGCCAGCAAAGGAAGAGTTGTTATGTGAACTATTACAGACGCTTGACTCCTACAAATTGATGGGCCCTGAAGGTGGTAAGAGAGCTGGCTGTTGTTGTTGTGAGGCTGCTCCCCACAATCTTTGAGAAGCCGTGGAGACCAGAGGGTGTCCCAGAAGACTAGAAGAAGACTAACATCACCCCCATCTACAAGAAAGGCTTAAAGGAGGATCCAGGAAATTACAGGCACATACGCCTTACTTTAGTCACTGGGAAAGCTATGGAGGGAATCATCCTGGGGACTATCACGAATCAGATGAAGGAAAAATTGGGAAAAACCAGCACGGATCCACCAAGGGCAAATTGTGCCTGACAAACCTGATGACCAACTACAACAAAGTAACCTGCTAAGTTAATGAGGGGCGAGTAGTGGACATTGTCTTCCTGGGTTTCTCCAAGGCTTTTAACAAAGTTCCCCATAGCCTTCTTCTAGAGAAACTGATGTGTTACAGTCTAGACAAGTGATCTGTGTGGTGGGTGGGGAACAGGCTGACAGGCCATACCCAGAGGGTGGTGGTAAATAGCTCCTTTTCAGACTGGCAACCTGTCACAACTGGGGTCCCCCAGGGATTGATATTGGTCCCAGTGCTGTTTAATATCTTCATAAGTGATCTGGATGATGGGATCAAGTGTATCCTGGTGAAGTTTGATGATGACACCAAACTGAGTGGGGAAGTGGACAATTTGGAAAGGAGAGACACCCCGCAGGAAGACCTGGATAAGCTGGAAGAGTGTGCTAACAAGAACCTCATGAAGTTCAACAAGGACAAGTGTAAAGTCTTGCGCCTGGGAAAACATAATCCAGCAGTGCAGCACAAGCTGGCACCTACCCAGCTGGGCAGCATCCCTGTGGAAAGGGACTTGAGGGTCCTGGTGGACAACAGCAATGGCGATGTCTGAGCTGGCTGCCTGGACAGGCTGGAACTTCAGTGGGAAATTGATAGGAAACAACTCTGCAGACATCAAGGTCAGTGAAGAAGGAGGGGGAAGAGGTGCTTTAGNAGCTGGCACCTACCCAGCTGGGCAGCATCCCTGTGGAAAGGGACTTGAGGGTCCTGGTGGACAACAGCAATGGCGATGTCTGAGCTGGCTGCCTGGACAGGCTGGAACTTCAGTGGGAAATTGATAGGAAACAACTCTGCAGACATCAAGGTCAGTGAAGAAGGAGGGGGAAGAGGTGCTTTAGGCACTGCAGCAGAGATTCCCCTGCCGGCTGTGGTGAAGAGCATGGTGAGGCAGGTCAACTCTGTGCAGCCTATGGAGGTTAACGGTGGAGCAGATATCCACGTGCAGCCCCTGGAGGACCCCATGCCAGAGCAGTTCATGAAGAACTGCAACTCATGGGAAGAACTCACTTTGAAGAAGTTCATGGAGAACTGTCTCCTAGGGGGGGGGGGGGGAATCCTCCACTGGAGCAGGGGAAAAGTGTGAGGAGTCCTCCCCCTGAGGAAGAAGGAGAAGCAGAAACAATTTGTGATAAACTGACCACGACCCCCCATTCCCCATCCCCTGCACCACTTGAGGGTGTAGGAGGTAGAGAAATCAGGAGTAAAGTTAAAAACCTGGGATTTGAGTTGCATGTTATGGGAATTACTGCAGCAGGAACACCTTGTTGCTAGCCAGTCTAGGAACAAGGGGAGGAATTCATCGCAATGTTAAACACTATAACTTGGCCCAAAGGGACCAGGGATGGAGCTTGTAATGGATACACCTTTAAATTGTTGTAACCCATGATTAGAGTTGCATGTTGCTTTGGTGCTAGTAACTCCGTGCAACACACCACCTTTCCTGTCCTAAGTGACCAGCATAGACATGGAGCACAAAGTCATGGACTAAATGAACTGAGTGGACAGCTGAAGACACACATAGTTCAAACCCACCGGATAGTGGCTTTATTTGCATCATGCTCCTTCTGCATTACAGATTCCTTAGAACCACACTGGGGTAGAAAAATACTTACAGAACTTTCAGTATAGGCACACCCTGATCTCCCCAGCTTAACCTCTCTCATGCAAGTGGTGAAGGACCGCGACAAAGAAGCTTTTTTCCAGGATGCAGATGCAGCCAATGCATTATATGGAAGTGATTTTCCAGTCTTTCCTTATAATTGCCTCTTACTGCTATTATTTAAAAGGCCAGATACATGGAATACTATTAAATGCAACTTACACTTTTCTTTGTGACACAGAAATAAAATGAGATTCATTATCTGTGAAATTCTTTGAAAATTATCTGTTTTGGAAACAAAATTAACATGTAAAGTGGCACAAGAACTTATTCATGTGTAAAACTGCTTTGTACTGATTTTATCTGACACAGCTTCAATTTGGGTGCTTTCTGAGCCTAGCAATTGGATTGTTTAAAATCTCTTAAGTAGAACTGTGCTGGCATTGAATTACTGACAGACTCAAACCAAACACGACTAATTTAAATTACCTTCTTTTAGTTGATATTCAAACTATTTGGAAGGCTGCTAGAATTGTTAATCAGTTACTGTCCCAGCGAAGGGAAGCTGGGTTTAAGCTTTCCTAAGAATATTCAAACAGAGTCCTAGAGGACAGATGGTCCTCTAGTCAGTACAAGAGTAATTTCCCTTTTGCATTTGTATTCATAATTGGACTCAAAATACTCTTGGTTCCTTAAGCGTGCAGTGATTATTAACAGAAGTACTTAGAGATGGGTGCCCCAGAGCACTCTTTTGTCCTGCTGGCCTGTCAAAAGGCTTTTGTACTTTCTGCTTTTTCTGCCCGTTGGTAATCTTGAAGCTTGCTGTTTATTTTATTTTTTTTAAATGGTATTGTAGGACATCTTGCTTTCTTCTCTCATGCCTTTGATGCTTTTCACTTACTTCCACTAATGGTAAGAGGAAGAAATTGAAGGTAGTAGCTGGATGTAAGGCTGCTGCTTTCTGAAAAGTGGAGCTGGGTTCTTCATTGCCAGTAAGGAGCCAGGGTGTGGAGGAAAGCTGTGAGTATTTGCTCAAGGAAAGAAAGGAGTCATGCTGTTATTTATTCTAATTTTCTATGAAAATCAACAATGAGCAGGAATATATGAAGTAGCATCCAATACTGCTTGTGACAGTGGGTTCAGCTCCAGGGATACTTTCCAGAAAATTAAATTCAAATCTGATGACTAGCATGAAATCCAGGTGATGGGTTTTTTCCCAGCTAATTTCTTCCTCATCATCACATATTTGATCATAAAGCGAGTATACTTCAGTTCAGCATTGACAGACATTGAATCTAGCCATTTTATACACTAATTTAAGTATTTTCAAAGAACTATTCTGAAATCTTAAGCCATTTTAGTGTTGGAATCAAATCTGTACACTTGTTTGCTTCAACTTTGCCAGACGAAAGTGGTTTTTTGTTTGGTTGGTTGGTTGGGGTTTTTTTTTTGCAATTGACTTCCCTACTCAAAGATAAAGCACAAAGGGAATTCCATTGAGCAGTCTGTCAATTTCACAGTTTTAACAGGAAACTAATACTTTTGGAGAATGTTTCACTTTTACCATTTCCAAATTTGCTGTACTGTCAAGGGCAGATGACTGTTTATTTCACACACCCTTAAATCTGGCTCTGCTCACAGTAATATAAGAGAGCTGAAAGAAGACCTGCTACATACTCCTGGGTTTTTATATAAAAGCAAAAATTATTTTGCTTTACAGCTGTTTACACAATGATTTTTTGATAAGTGACTTGACATCTTGATCTTGTGTCTAACGAGCAAGCATGCTGTTTCCTTGGTGCTGGGCAGTGCATGCCTCAATTAATGAAATGCTAATTTTGAAAACCAATGTGTGCTATCATTTGCCGGGGGACAGAGGGGAAAGTTAGTTTCTCAGGTCACATCCTGTTTGTGCTGTGCACCCCTAATCACCTTGTAAAGACAATTCTTTAATGATCCCTTCCAAAATGCCTCCATGTGCCTGCAATGCAGACCAGTGGTTTTTCTGAAAGGATTACTAGGAAAGGTCGCATGTCACCATTTTTTTTACAAGTAGGGACCAACACTTGTTTCACAAACTAGCTAAAAACCTACTGAACAGTGGAACAGATGAGTCAACCAGATGAGTAGTATTTTTATGTGTTCCTAAATCTTCTCAAAATCCTTCCAAAGTTACACCGTGCGTTTTTCTCATTCACACCACGCCAGATACAATACTTTTTTCTCTTAGTATCAGTTGCCATTCAGTCTCGATTCCACTCTGTATATTATTAGAAATGATTGTGTTGCATTTTTGCTTGTCCAACTTCCACTGAAGAGGATGCAATGCTTATAAAAATTCTAAAAATCTTGTAAAAAATAATCTGTACAATCTCCTTTTAAATCCTTAAACACTACATTTCTTTTATGTCTGGCTGTTATCCCATGTAGTATTGGCCAGGTGAAAAGCAGGATAAGACTTCTGGTTCTTTTTTTTAATCTTTCCCAGTTTTTTTATTTATCATTCCTGTTGAATGAGTTTATTCTGTTTCCATCATTCATCAGCCACTTGCTCTGAAAGCTGTTGCAAGTTCCCACTATTACTTCTTTGATATGTACCTGAAATAGTGCAATCTTATTGTTAACTGAGGTATCTTAGGTGCTAATGTAATTGAGTGTTAATTATGATAACAGTGGTTAGGTGTAGAAAATCCCTTTACAAGTCTGGGAGTTTATGAATAATCATTATTTTCCTGTATTGGTCTTGTAACTGTCAAATAAGAATATTAAAAGGTGATATCATAACTAGAACCATGTCTAAATTCACTGAATGTGTGCATACATATGTGTCTGTCATGTCATGTCACCATGTTTTTTACGAGGAAAGTGAAGATCTTTCTCTTGGGAATGGCAGGAATATTGGCATCACTTCTTCGTTGTTGCCATTGTATTTCCACTGTTGGAAAGTGATAACAGGCATGTGCTACAATGAGTTTGAATGGTTCATATAGCAAGAAAATATCAGTCTTGCACTTTCTGTATCCAAGAACTCACTTTTTTTTTTTTTTTTTTGCGTGGAAAATTTTCCTGCATAGTCTTGTGTTAATTAATTGCACTGCCATCAGAAGAGGTTTTGTTATGAAAAGGTTTTTGTGAGATAAAGACTGACATTGCTGCCAGGATTACATCTTTTCTGCCTTAGAAAGCACAAAGTCAAGACTGCATTAACAGAGGATAGTGGCAGCAAAGAAAGTGCCAGGGACTAGAGCACTGTATGAAGTGCAAAGCATCTGGTTGCACAACTTGCCTTTGTAAATGATTAGAGAAGGTATTTCCTTTGAAGGTTCATAATCTTGCAGAGCAAATAAGAATAGTACTGAGTTGCCTCACCAACAAAATAATCACAGTTCACAGGGTTGCTGAAGACAAAAGCCATTAGTGACAGGATCTGTATTTTTTTTGGCCATGAAACAGCTGACTGGAACAAAAAGCTCCTGTGTGCTCTATCAATCATCTCTGATTATTTATATTCTGCTTCTATTCATGTGATTTTTAAAGCTTACAGAATGAAATAAATAATTCTTCAGTTTTCATTGAAGTTGTAATTTGCATGTTTGACTTCTTGCCACTGTTCAATATTAATATACTTTGGTTTATTTCTCATTTCCACAAAAAACAGGCTGGAATCAGAGTACTGACATAATGAAAATTTGACCTTAGGTATCCCACAGGAAGGAAGTGCACCTACTGATTAGAGCAAAGAGTTGAAATACCTTTATGTTCCCATCTGATTGAAAGCTTGCTACTTTTAATTTATTAACATCAATGCCTTCAATTGACAAATTTGGGATTAAATTTAGAGAAAAACACTCAATGCAAGCAGCCACTGTCAATAGTTACCATTAGAGAGGGCAACAGAAGGTTATTCACTAAGCACTATAGGCAGTTTCTTTGCTCAGGATGGAAAGCAGAGTGTCCAGCAGAGATGAGACCAATGTCTTTGTGTGCTTGCTTTGTTCCTTCCAGAGCCATCCTAGGACAAGCTCAGTTCAGGATTTGGAGCAGCATCAAGGGTAGCCTGTCCCAGCTCCTAACGTCCCCTTTCCACGTCACAGTCACAGAGGAGGGCATAGCTCTGCTGGCTCAGGCAGATAAGGACTCCTCTACTATTGGGTTTCTCTGCCCAAAGAACACTCTCTCAAGAGCCCAGTGTGCCTTAACGGTAGCATGAGGCTGAACTGATAGCTACAAAGTGTTTGAGATTCTTACCTGAAAAAGTCTATTTAAACTGTAACTGACCTAAACACATGCGAGTGCCAATTATATTCCGGTGGTTAGGACTTCCAAAGGCACCTGGCAGATGTTTGCCAGACTGTGATCCCTAGGCAAAATGGTGTTTCTGGAAAAGGAACCTTGGCTCAAAACCACTTCGGTGTCCTTAAGTACACCACATATTCATGGGATTATCTGGTGGGCTTGTGTGCTCATGTATTGTTTGTGCAGTTTATTGATGCCTTCCAAGAGTGAGTTTCCTCCAAGTTCAAGGTTTCATGCCTTACAATTTTCTCTGCATATAGTTTTCCAAATACCTCTCTCTGCAACACAGCTTTGTGAAGCCCAGAGGCTTTGCTGTGTGAAAGTGAAAAATGAGACTTCTTAAGATATCTTTCAAGTCAAATGGTGGTGATCTCAGTGTGGGTGCTGCTGTTTTTTTTCCAAGAAGAGACTGAGCAAGAATTAAGCAAACAATATGTTTCTGGTCCTGCACGTCTTCAGAGTTCACAGTTTGTGACTTTGGTGGCATTCATGTGCTCTGAGAAACAGATGTCATTTTGGATCTGGACCTGTCTGACCAGTCATGGGCATAACAAATTCAAATATGGATCTGAAACTAATGTATTATTTTTCTTCAGTTGGAACTGCAACTACACTGTGATTTTTGAAATGTGATACACAAACTGCACCAACCTTAGTCCCCGCTGAAACTTTCTTGGAATCAAAGCATGTGTGGTTCTCATCCATAATTGCTGTTCTGTTTCACTGAAATTTAAAATTTTCGTCAGCAGGATATTTGTAGCAAGTGCCATATTTATTTAACAACATTCCTCTTCTGATTGTCTCAGAAAACTGGGATTTTTGCTGTTAAGCAATAGGAAGACCTTTTTATGTTTTTCTACTTGGCACTATTTGTCTATTTTGAGGTTTTGGTAGAATTTTTATGTTTTCAGGTAGTAAAGGCCATGATGGAGTGGTTTTAATACTTAGTATTGGTCTTAACACCTTTATGGGAATCTTCAGTACAAGTATATTCTGCACTACTGTAAGGACATCCTGGAAAAAAATAAGCCTCTCTTTACTATGCCTATAGTGGTACCTTCTGCATTTCAGAGGAGGCAGCTGGGTGTACAGACTGACTTTTGCTTTGCTTGTATAAATGCAGAACCAAGCATGTGGCGTCCTTGTCTTTGTGCAAGCACTCTGGTTGAGACTGGAGTGCTGGGCTTGAATCTGCTCTGGCTTTCAGAGCTCAGTGGAAATGAAATGGAAGTTTGAGTTTCAATCAAATTGACCTTTATCCTCTTCCTCATAGCTTCTAGAGTTAGGCTTGAATAAAAGTACCAGAATTCTTCTAACGTAGTGTATTTTCATAAGGCAATCCCCCATAGGCATTCTGCAAACTCACATAGTTCAGGATATCAATCTTTTAATCTATTTCCATTAGAGGGTAAGAACTGAAAGAACCAACATAAGGATGTGTGAGAACAAATTGAAATTCTGTGATATGTGTTTAGTCTCTAAAAACTTCTCACACTTAATATGCTTTAAAGGTAAGTCGCTGCTTTTGGGAGCTATGAGTCACTTTTATTCCTTCTATCCTTTCCTTTATTTTGGGTGATCTTTTGCTACAGTTAATTTCCTGCAAACCTTTAACAAAGAACTGCCTAAGAAGCATCTACTCTCAATGATGTGGTTTTGTGCTCTTTCCTTTGGATCATGAAGAAAATCAAGTAACTCTGCAAGTCAAACAGAATTTGGATGTTTGGGAATAAAATAGTTCTCTGGATCCATAGAACTAGTCAGGATTAAATCCTGACTCCATTTAAGCCAGGAGAACTTTATTGTTGATGTAACATTGAATTTCTAATAAAGTTCCATGCAGTATATTGTGCAAACTATGAAGGTTAACTATAGTGCTTTGGTCAAGACCTTTGCTCATTTTGCCATAGCCATTCAGTTTCAAAGGGCTGACATACGTGGTTTAAATTTTGTCCTGAGCAGATATGCTATATTTCATTGATGTCGTATTTCAAATGAGAAAATATTTTTTTTCTAAAGCCTGTGTGACATGATTCCCCTAAATCTCCACCTCAGGTGAAGTGCATACATTAATTAATTAAAGACAATGATTAGAGATCCCTGCATTAGAAAACACTAGATACAGTAAGTTCAAGTGCTGTCTGTCATTTGAAAACCACCAATATTTGTGCTAGTACTGAGCGGGTTGTTAAGGAACCAGGGACACAATCCAAACAATCCTCTCGATATGGAAAAGTTCAGACTGAAATTCTAGTTACAGTTTGTATAATTAACATATGCCAGAACATTTTTGCTTTATAGCAATGAAATTTGAGGAGAAGTAGAGAGGAAATAAGCTTAAAGATGAATGTACTCAGAGGCTGGCTGATTCCCCTAAGTCTTTTGATTCCAGTTTATTTGCAAGGTGCTTAGCTTAGTGTCAAAGAAGCTGCAGAAATTACACCCTCAAGAAAATATGACTTTAATTATTTCTTCTCCAGATAGGATTGTGGTCACCCGACGATCTGCCAGTTTAATATACTTGTTTGTAAATTATTTGTCCTATACAGAGGGGATTATTTAGGTTTTTTTTGCTTTCTCTACACAATGCAGATTGGAAGAGTAAACTAAATTCATGAATACATAAGCCATAAAGCCTGACTTTATGAGACTGTTAGTGTTGCTCTACTATGTATAAATCAGGATACATGTGCTTTCTGTACCAAAGTTAATTTTCTTTACACTCTTGCACCACCTCTTATTAAACCGTAAGTCTGAAAACACTCCTTTGCTACAGTCCTGCTCTTTTTGCTCTTTAAAATAAGGCTTCATTAGAAAAAGAGATGTTTATAGAATTTTTTCTTTGTGAACTTGAATTTTATTCACATCAGCTGTGAAGGGCTACAAAAAAATACCTTCATTTTAATGCTAAGGTTACCTTACTCTACAGAAAGTTAACAGTGCAGCAACTAAGAAAATGAGGAAAGAACTACAACAGATCTGTACCTCTCTTTCTTGACATCCATGTAATTTTGTTCTAATTCTAAAATTCATTTGCAGAGTTAGGTAATAATAATAACCTATAATAATAACAAACCTACATCTGAGGATTTTTACAGTCATCATTCCAATTTTTGACAACCAAAAATAAATAGCATCAATAACAATTAACATTTCTGTAACATTTGAGACAATATGTCATATTAATTTTGTTACCATCTGTCTCTAAAAAAAACCCACCCAATCTGCCTTGTATTTTGCGAAAGCACCTCTTTGTGCTTGAGAATACTGCTCACTTGTAGAAACATTGAGCAATTTCTTCAGCTATTGTAAACTAATTATCATAATTACGCTGATAAAAGGAAAACTAATTGCCAGTTGACAGTATGTTCTCAATCTATTTCTGTCCATCTGAACAACCCCATTTCATTTGATCTTTCTCAGGGGTCATGTTATTTAGATTTTTATACAACTTTCATTGCTTTGTGGAGTTTCTCTATTAATGCACAGCCTACCAAAAGAGGCCTCAACAACACTGAGAGGAGCAAAAGTATTGCTTCATATGTCATGCAGATTTAACTCTGTTTATACCTCTCAGAATGTTTATTGACACATACTCAATTTTTTTTTTTCCTGCAGTGCTGAACCTGTGTTTCGTGTAATTGCATAGTCATATATTCATGCCTACATTAAAGATTTTGCATTCATCCCTTCGTATTATGTCATAATCTTGAAGAGAATTTCTTCCGGTTGTCCAAAACTGGATGAAGCCTGCCCAGGGAGGTGGTTGAGTCACCATCCCTAGAGGTATTTAAGAAACAGGTTGATTTGGCACTTCAGGGCATGCTTTAGTAGCAGAGATTGTAGGGGTTTTTTTGTGTGTGTATGGTTGGTCTCGGTGATCTCAAAGGTCCTTTCCAACCATGAAGATTCTATGATTATATGAAAATAATTTTGATTTTCAATATTTTTACTCAAGTGTAAGCCAGAAAGAAGTTTTTTGAATGTTACTGGAACTGCACTGCTGGTAAAGTAGGAGGGGGACAACGAGGGAAGGGATGAATTTACTTCTAAAGTTGTTTCATTTTACAATAATTTTCATGCTAGGATACTATGAAACAGTACAAAACAAATGCTGTTAGTTCTTTATTCTGTATCATTTGTATACATGCTGCTAATACCATATATTTACATGTCTGTGTAAGTAATGCTCTGTATAAAGTAATACGAGATCCTTGATGTGTTTTTCAGTGCTTATCAGCCATCATTCATTTTGCAGCATAAATGGATGACACCATTGTATACCTCACATGAACTAATTTCTTCTTTCTACCTTCGTGGTGTGAAAAAAGAAAAAAATAATCTGTTGCTTTTGTTTTCTGTCTTAGTTCTGTGCATAAATACATTATAATTCAGATATTATTAAATGTAATCATAGGAAAAGTTAGGTTACATATTGATTGTGTAGAATGAAGAGAGCTAACTTTAAAGATATCTCAGCTTGGGCAAGGCCTGTCCCAGCTGAGTTTTGAAAATCTCCAAGTGTGGACATGCCAGTACATCTCTGGGCACTCTTCCCATGCTTGACTGTGACTTAAGTAGCCAATATTTCAGGTTTGTATTTGTTTCCTCATTCTGAGTTAATGAATTAATAATTATTTTTACAAATTAAGATGTGTACTTAGCTGCTATGAGGGATATAGAATGCCTTCACTCTGAAAAGATTTCTCAAAATCCTAAGCTTCTAGAAAAACAATGTTCAATTTCTTCTTTAATACTTGTGTGGAGAGAATGCCTCTGTTCCCTTCTGTAGTTCTTTTCTGTGGATGGACCAAGAAGGAAACATTTAAATCAATTAACAGTAGTGAGATAGTGCTTCCAATTACTTTTTAAAATGGATCCAGGAACCAGAATATTTGCAACAATGAAATTTAAATGGAAGGAAAATGTAGAGGCACTATCCACTGAAGACACTTGCCCATTTCCTCACACTATTACACAGAGCACTGTAGGGCTGTAAATCACCTTTACTCTTGAGTCAGTGCCAGCCTGGATGCTTTCACTAACCAGGCATTACAATTATTTGTCTTTAAATTTGAAAATTGCTGTGGGAGGGGATAGGATATCTTGTTCGAATTTTCACTCTTTATCCATCCCTTTCAGCATGGAAACATAGTGTTTCATCTTGCTTTCCATTTTGTCTGCTTGTGCTCATTCTTGCACTTCTCCTCCTGAGACCCTCTGACAAAGCAGAGCAGTTTCCGCCATTGATACCCCACACTAGCACTGTTTGTCTAGAGATGAAGAGCTCACCCCGAGCCCTTCAGGCTCAGGAGACTTCCACTCTCCCCTTCAACTGTCTATGTGTTGTTAGTAGCTAACAAAACAAGCATCTCGGTCAGGAGTGAGCATCCACAGCCTCAGCAGTTGTAGATCTGGTGATGCTCACCTGAAGCTAAGGCTGACCCTTCTGTGAATGGAGATACAGGCTCACAGCACTGTCAGCGGGCTTAGGGTTATGTCCTGCAGGCTTTGTCTGAGCAGGACATCAAATAATCTGGCAATGGCAGCGTGTTCTGCACTACAGGCAGAGAGAGGCCCATTAAATAAGTGCTATGGATAACCTGTGAGTTTGTTTTAAAAGCTGCGATAACACGACAATATTACTAGAAAAGCTAAAGACCCGGGGACATAATGGAAATACAAATCAGGGTAAGGACATGTTCTCCCAAGCTTTTTGCTGTCTCTCTAATCACTGTACTGTGTATTCTTTCATTCTCCAGTGTGGAATGACTGCTTGCCACAGCCAAATGCAAATTTCAGCATGGAGTGACAAGGAGAAGGGTAACATTGGTGAACATGTAAAGGGATATGTTTTTACCACTTGAAGTCCCAGTTAAAACCCATAAATTAGCACTTATGTCTTGGCTTTTTCTTTCAAATTCAGTTAAAACAAATAGAGTGCATGAAATTGAAAGCTGCTCTGCCATTTATTGGATGTTTATGGACATAAAAGCTTCAGTGTGTGCAAAATCATGAAAGAAACATAACACAATGGTGGGGTGTGATGACATCATCACCAACTGTTTTTTGTACTCTATGTTGCTCATAGTGTCAATATTCAGATGCGTTTTGGAGTTGTTCTGACACACCGAGTCTATCACTTGGTCTACCCCTGTTCTGTGTTGACCATAATGATATGGTATCAAATACAAAGGCTAAATTTTCCATTGGTTACCAATGATTAAAGGGAATAGTTAGATTTCACTTCCCTGTAAAGAGTTTACCAAAGACGCTGAGTTACATGCAATTTATTCTTATTATTATACAATGGCAACACTCGTGGTTTCATTACTCTTCATTCCTTGGGATACATGATTTGTTTCACAACTGAAACAGTTTTCTGTCCTTCTGTTAAAGAAAGCGAAAAAAAAAAAAAAANCTGAATAAAATTTTGGGTGTTTGGCTTTGGAGTGTGTTGTTGTTGTTGTTGTTGTTTTGCTTTTGTTAATGAGGACTTGACTCTACCTTTTAATGCTCGTGGATAGTACCTAGCATTAAAGATTGGATTTTGAGGAAGCAGCTTCTGCTCCCAGTGGGATCAGTGGAACACAATTGAATTCTGGACCCAGTGGTTGAAATGCTGCACTGGGCTGAAATTGGATAACAGGAATGGAGTGTAAACTGGGCCAGAATTACAATTTAATTTTGTCTGGTAATTCAGAGATGGGAGCATATCTACATCCTATAAAGGGGTCCACCTTTGTTGTTACAGAGAGAAGTGATCACGGGAGGAAACTTAATTTTGAATATTGTCCCTAATCATTATTGTGAACCAAACTGGTCAGTCTGTAAGTGTTCCTAGCTTTTTTCGCCATAGAGTTGACAAGTAGAAAGACATACGGAAGGGCTAGGTAATTACTGTGCAATTTTCGCCTCAGTTGTACCACCAAACTTGATGCTAGTATGCAAATACCCTGAGTGCTTATCCAACATGCAGTAAAAAACTGCATGTTTTGCTGGCAAGCAAATTTCAGCTTCTTTATTACTGTTTTTCTTTTAAGTGGAAATCTTTCACACGTTGGAGCATATGAATTTTCAACATGGGTAACACCTTCCCTCAGGGTATATTCCCTCAGTGATGCTCTGTGTATCAGCATAAAGGGCTGAACATAGCCTTCATCTAAAAGGTGGAAGTGGTGTAAGTGTGAAAGATTTTCCTCTAGTGCTTCCTCTGGTTCCCCATGACAAGTTTATTTTCAACAGGGGAGCCCTGATTGCAAGTTGCATGGATCATCTGGGTGGTGTCTGCTGCCATGTGCCTTCCAGAGCTCGTGCTCCCATCCTGCAAATGCTGCTGCTGTCTTCAGGGAGAGCAGGCCACAGGTCTAATGCCCACAGCTGGGGAAAAGAGAGGATAATGTGTATCCTAAAGGATGTGAAGGGGAAATTCAAATTGTAACTGCTCATCAGTGGTGATCTGTGGACCAAGAAATGACCTGGCATGGAGGGCAAGAAGGCCCAGCTGCAAGAAGTCGTCAAACTGGCAGGAAGCAGGGATGGTAGACACAGGAGGACTCCCTTTAAAGGAGTGAAGTTTTCCTTGGTGATAAGAATTTCTTACAAGACTAGCTTTATCTTATAACCATCGTAAATGGGAGTGCTCAGGGACAACCTCTGGGCAGCAGAGCTGGCCTGGGAGATGGTCCTAAAGCAGGGCCGGGAATTGGTGCTTGTGCAAGTATATGTAAGAAATTGGCTTTTATTGATGATACACCTATGCAGACTCCTTGTAGATCAGCTTATGGTAGTAGGACTCTGCCCAATGCGTTGTTCACTAACTAAGTAGTGAAGGTGTTTAACTAAGGTGTTTAATTCACCTCAAGCAGTACAATAAAAATTCCCCCAAAGCTGTAAGGCAATTTTTGGGGACCCGCTGTCTGCCATTCGAAGGTATGAGTTTGCATTTTGTTTGCCACACACTGGAGCAGGGGAGTCTTGTGCCTGCCTCCCCCCTTCAAGTGCTGTTGCCCAGCCAGCATCACTCACTGTCCTCTCTGTGGTGCACAGAAAGGCCTGTGGAGGAGCTGAAGCAGCAAAGAGAGAACTGATGGCACAAGAGCTGGGTTGAAATCAGCTCCACCTGGGAACATTTTCCACTAGATGGTTGGTTGGATACTCTGCAGTTCCAGATCCCCGTAGTTACAGGGACGCTGTGGAGGTTTTCTCCCCAGTCTTTTCGATACTTGGCATTTCCCCTGCTGTGCTGGGTTTTGTGCACCCTGTTTACGGCAGCCTGAACTTGGTTGCTCTGAGGGAAGTCGCCTTTGGCCTCTAAATGTCCAGTTCAGACCCCTCTGTGTTGCTGGAGTAGTCCATAGACAGGGAAGAGAAAAAAGGCAAATAACTGAACGTGTTCACTGTAGTGGCACACTGTGCCTGGGATTTACTGCAGCAGCATCAAATGAGCAGCTGCATCTGAGAACCGAGATTGCCATTTGTAACACAAATGGATCTACATTTCTTCTTCTGTATGGTGATGTTATGCCAGGTGATGATATCATATCAAGTGAGTTATCTTTTTTTGCTGAATAAATTTAGTATCACATTCCTTAACTTATGCTTGCAATATTTCAGTGCTAGTTTTTCTGTGAGGCTGTACTAGGTAGTGCTATCAAAAAACTGTATAAAATTCTTTCCACAGAGGCAAGCTCATTTACCTCCTTTGTATTTCTATTGTGAAATTAATGAGGACATTCTTTTAACTTAGAAAATGGCAGTAGGGTAAGATTTTACTTGTGAAATATAAAGGCAAATGGAATATTAGAGGTAGCCTCGTTTCCATTCATAGAATTTATGAAAATGCTGTGTCCCCAGAGGCTAGCTGATCACAAAACGTTGAACAGTAAATGGTGAGTTCCCCACTGCAGTTGAAAGCAGATCTATAAATAGAACGGCAACGGAATAACCCTCCAGCTACTGAACAAGAGAACAAGAAATTCCCTCCTTTCACTGGCTTTGCATACTAATGACACAGAGTGGGGGAAGGAAGAGACAAACAAAGAAAAATGGCTGCAGACGGTTCGTTTTCAAGATTACAGGGATGCTGCGTGCTTACTAGTTCATTTAGGTGCACTTTTCCCAGCACTGAACAATAGGAAAATAATAGAAACTGTTTTTTAGAAGGTGACTTATTTGTGGAACTCTGTGACAAAGAGGATGACTTGTGGCATTTTTCTTCCAAAGTATGCCTTTTATTGTGACTAATGTAAGCAGCCTGTGGGATATATAAAGCAGAAAAGGATCTGTGAAAGAGGAATTTCATTATAAAAGAGCACATTCGGTCTTTTGCAGTGAAATCAGATGCTTCCTGTAATTCCAGATTTGGAGGTTATGAATAACTCATTGTTCCTACTGTCTGTGATATTGCAGTGATCCTTTGTCATCTTTTGTTCCCATTCTGTCTGCTAACAATTATTTACCCTGTTGTCAAAGTGAAATCTTTTCATTTGGTATCTAGCATGAACTATATCACAGCTACCAATACTTGTAAAAGATTGACAATAGATAAATGGGAGCTCTCACAGTGTAGTTTATCATTTTGGTAGCTCAGTGTAAGAAGGAGAATCAGCATGTAGAAAGCAGATATGCAATCTGTGTTATGAAGTCTACTTTTCCACACTTGTACATCTGTCTAGCTGTATGAAATGCTTCTTATGTTACATGTTGGATCACGTTCTTAAGTAGGCAGCAAAATTCAACTCTGTATCTAAAAGGCAGCAGAAGTGGGCAATAGTGTGTGTGTATGTGTGTGTGCGCAAAACAAAAGGAGCATCTTCTGATTTGTACTCTTAAACATGTCCAGCATTACTCACAATGTTCCATGATCAGACTCATGCTTTTCAATTTTTACTGTTTGTTTTTTTTTATTTGGGTTTTTTATATTGTGGAATCCATTCCTATTTCTGTTTGCATGCTTAGCTCATCTGCCCTCAGATAAACCCTAGTAAATTAAACTAGGTTGATCAGCGTTCCTGATTTACAAACTGTGTACCTGAAACTTCGTCTGGTTTACAACCTTAAAACATTAACTAGGTAACTGTTAAAGCAAGGGAAAACTCTAGGAATATTAAGGTGGGTGATGACAATACCTACTCAAAAGTCCCATAGCTTCATGCTGAGTTGGTGACAAGTGAGGCTTGCAGTTAGGTTTTGTGGTGTCTTTACTATATCAGCTTTACAGAACTGATAACTCAGATCACTGACAGCAGAGGCCTGTGTTTAGCAATAGGATATAATCCCAGCACTTAGCACATATTGACAAACCTAGTAGCTATAGGCTTGTCACCACAAAGCTAGATACAAAATTCGGAGAGGGAGAGTCTGTAGCAGTTAGAGAGGGATGGAGTTTACCTCCTCCTTGCTGCCAAAACTGCAGCATCTGGTCTGCAGTGGACTCTCATCCATGTGCATGAGGGACTATGGGGCTCCATCAATGGATGCAAGTAGTCAAGGGTGTAGTGAGCAGCTCCACCTCAGCCATCTCCTAATGGACAGTCTTCATTGAGGGGAGGACATGTGGTCTTCTTTCACATGCACTCATCCACCGTACACTTCTCTGCCCAAGCTTCATGCTGTTTGTCATGATTTGTGCTGCAGTTGTTCTGCACCACAAGTCAGGAATGGAGTTTATTCATAGGTATTACTGATCTTGGGGAGATAATATGATGATGCCAAAACATGAAATGAAACAAAGAACTGTTTTGAGAGAATGCAGCTTCCAACCTCTTATGCCTGTGAGAAGCTCCAATATAATAAATATAGTATTATTCTGCTTAATTTTGTTCACCACTGTATTTTTGTTGCAAAATAAGTAGTATGTTGCAAATAACAGAGTAAGCAAGGGGACTAGTGAAAAAGCTAAAGGTTTGGATCTACATCCTTTATTTGCCACACTACTTGTTAACTCACAGTTTTGGAAAAAAAACCAGTTTTGTTCAGAAATCAGAACTGAATTTCAGTACTTCAGCAGTTACACATGCTAAACTCAAACTGACTCTCAGATGGTGAGGCACTCATGTTTTTAAATGTCGCGTGTATGGGGAAAACTAAGAGAAGAACAGGCCATTTCATGTGTCTTTAGCATTTATACCTGTTAATGCATATGAGCTGAAAAGTCTTAAGAAGTAGAGGAGATCTCCTTTTTGCCTTACCAAAGGCTCTTGCCTGGCTTTGAACAAGTAGAAATTAATATGAGCAGAAAGTAATTTTGTCGCTTCAAAACAGGCACCTGCAGAAGACTACTGGTTAGGCAGTAGCTGCAGTGTTAAAATGTGGTCTTTGGTCATTTAGAGGCTGTGTTATTTCCCTTGTGTTTCTGAAGCCGCAGCTCTGATTCTTATTGACATCTGTGACATCTTCTGAGGGAGTCTGTGCTCACCAGCTGCACATCGGTGTGCTCAGCAAACAGAGAGATGGCTCCCTGGTGCAGCTTATCTTCTTGGTATTCCCCCCCCAGGTTTTAACTGCAGAACCTCTGGGCAAAACGTTTATTTAAAGTGGCTTGCTACAGATTATCAAAGTGCACATGAATTTTTACATTCTAAATTATTCAGTCATCAAAAAGAAACAGTATTGCAGTGAGAGACGTCATGGCAGAGGGTTTGCTACCAGGTTAATAACTGAAAATAATATTAAGCATATTAACAAGGAAAAGATGAAGTAGTTGGACTTTCCTGGTATTTATCTACACCTTATTTCAAAGGCTGTCTCAGAATCAAGACAGCACTGATCTGCAGAACAGTGATGGTTCTGCTTTTCAGGCACCTACTCCCATATGCACATGTGCATACATAAATCAACCCTCATACGTGAGTGTTTCTGTCCTAAAAAGTGGCCATGGAACCAGATAGTTGTGAAGTTTGCAAGTGGTCAGTCATGAACTTGCATTTCTTTCAGTTGTCCGTATTGAAAAATGTCTAAATCAGGGCATGGTTTAGATTCATGTGTTTTGCATTGGTTTTTGAAAAAATGAAATGCTTTTTTCTCATCATCTGTGTTTTGTTGTTAAATTGTGCTTCACATTTTAGTTGCAAATTGTCATATATTAACTTGCAATCAGATTTCTCTGAGCTCCTGATAAACATTAATAGTTTACACTCATAAAATCAAGATATTTATTTGTAGTCAAATTCTTTGTTTTATCTAAGCAGTCACAGTATGTGGCAAAATAGAAGCAAAATTTCATTATTTTGATATAATGAGAAATTAATGATTTTTTACACTTTGCTCATTGATATTAAGTATCAAAGATTAAGAAGCTTCATATTTCTCTATAGAAATTAATAGAGTTACTTCAGTAACAGAGAGAATAGCCAAGTCCATATCATGTTAAGAATGGAGAGACAGTGTTGTAGTTTGTTACCATAATATACTATAAAATAATCCATTTGAAAACCAAAACTGTTTGTTGACTGGGAATTTCTCATTCAGACATATATTTTATGAATATATGTTTTTAAATGAATGTATACTAAGTACAGCCTAGTTTTATGTCAACTGCACTTTGTTATTTTTGTCCTTATGTCCTTTAAGAATGAAAGTTTTCACAAAGCCAAATATATTTGTAGCCACGGCTCCAGCCTGTCCCTATGCGTTGCCAGTACATTACTTACCATTTACTGATTATGCGTACCTAGTCTGTGTGGAAGCACAGTCTAAAGAGAGAATAAAAAGAAAGTGAGCATAATAGAGAACTTAAAAGGTAGAAATAGGAAGTAGTTTCACTGTCTTTTTCTGTTCTTTTTTATTTATTAATTGACATTTATTTCACTTGCCTTCTAACTCTTTGCTGAGTACACAACACCAATGTTACTTCTTGGGAAATGAAGAAAATGTAACAATGGTTAATGTATTATGCGGGAAGGAAGACAGATGATTTCTACAGAAAATTTCCAGGGTGACTTAGGGATTTCCATGGATTTTTTTTCCTGTGTACCTTAACAATTTTTTAAAACCTCATCACACTTTCACTCTAGTGTCCACATCAGCAGAATATTTCATCTGGGGAGAGGGAGGATTTTGGAGACTTACAGGATTAGCATTAGGAATCTTTGGGTGGGAGCTGCTAGCTAAACATTTGTTTATGCTATATTGAGGGAGGGAGAAAAAAAAGTGTTTAACATTGCTGTTCTAGGCGATGTCCTGCTCTGTATCAGACTCTGTGAGCGCTGCCTTTCCCATGCACAGTACTCAGTTCTGCCCAGGAATATGGTTTGCTACTCTTACAGGTAGAAGAAATGTGAGAGGTAGAATCCTGGTGAGTGAAAGAGCTAATATGTGGGGTGGTAGGTGAAGGAAAAGAGCAGGTGCTTCTTCATATCTGCTTATTTATTGTAGAAAGGATTAGTGACTTTGAACAGGAAAATAAGAGTTTACACAATCTCCTCATGTGTTTGCCCATCTGGCAAGTGTGCAAATTGTTTTTGCCCTGTTCCTCCACTGTGTAATATTGGGGAAGCAATGAAGACAAACATCAGCTTTCTCTAGGTCAGAACCCTGTGCTGGTCTCTTCGTTCTCCATGGGATGGAAGAGGTATGGGTATGTGTTCCTACTTCCTAAAATCCAAGGCCAAGACACAGAAGAGTGTACAACGTAGAAGAGAGTGTATACAGAGATGCTGTGCCTATTGTCTGCAGAGTTACTACTGAATAGTGAGGCATTGTGCTGACAGCAGGCATACTCTTCTTTAATAAAGGTATCTTCTTTTGCTTGATTTATCAGCTGAGTCCCATTCAGTTTTGAAGACAGCAGAGAGAACCTAGTCGTTCAGCTCTTGTTCTCAAGAGATGGAATTAGGGGGGGTACTATTGGAGATTTTAGTTTAATCCGCAGCATAGGAAGCAGTATTTGGGAGCAGTGATCCCTGATTTTATTCCCGGTAATGATCCTAAAGCCAGAGCAGAACAGGTGGTGGGTGTGAAGTCCTGCACAGTCACAGCATAATTAACTGTTTAATTATTTTTCTCTATATACTCCATGAGGAGATATTGCATCCTTGCAGATCATTAAAGCTTTTCTTCCATGCAGCAAAAGCCCGTTAGCATCCAACTGAAAGTTACATATTCATGTAATAGGTCTGATTCTTACATTCGATCCTAGTGAACAGATTATCCAGAGGGATGCGGTGGCAAATGACTTGCTAGGTCAGCTGCATAACCTTGGAGGACAGTTTTATCAGTGTTGTAATACTAAATGGTTTAGCACTCACTGGAAAGTGTCTTCACATGTCCTGTGATCCTTGTTTGTTACTTCAGTATGCCCCACAAGTATGATTGAGAAAAAAAGCTGTTATCTTTTCCCCACATTTAACAGTGATCAGCTTTTCCCAGGACAGACAGTGCAGCTAATGAACAGAGAAGGGTTTGAGGTTTGGGCAGGAGCAGTGTGACCATCTCAAACTGCATTTGATTAACTGCTGAATTAAAGTGGTGGTTAGGCAATTCAGACATATTGATCCAATTCTGGATTCCTCATACATTTTCAGATTGCGTGGTTGAACCTGTCATAAATACTCCTTTTAGTTTTTTCCCTTCTTTCTTCATATTGTAATTCACAATTCTTCACAAGTCTGTTTTCCCTCAGATGAATTGTCTAGAGTTCATTTCAAAATAGCAATGCTTCCAGAAGTCAGTACACCTGTGCAAATATAGAATAAAGGCCAGGGAAAACATCCATAAACATGACCCAAAGAGAGGACTTGTCAGGTTTTTGTCAGTTCTGTCAGGTTAGTCTGAGATACATAATACCTCTTCCTGCAAACCTTGACTTGTTTATATCCTTAGACTGTCACATATGCAACAGTATTACTACTACAATGACAAATTTTTCTTAAAACCTGATTTTCCTTGACTTGCATATGACAAGGAAGAAGTCACAGACTAATAAAATGTTTATTCCTGTTCAACCCTAATTGTATGAAGAAAACAGCCTTCCACTTCAATGCAACAATTCACTGGAATATTTGCAATAGATCTTAATAATGTCAAAGAAGCTATATTAGTCTTTGTGTAAAGGTAGAGTTCATTACAGAAATCAGGCAAACAAAAAAATGGTGTCTCAATTATGCACGGTATTGCAGCTAAAAATGGGTGTTGAGAAAAGCACTCCATACATGTCTTATATGCTGTTTAGTCTCCATTTTTAGAGACACTGCTATGAATTAGGGAAAGGGCTCAGTCTGAAACCTGTTTCTTACACTGATCATGCTGATCATCACTGATCAGCAGTATCTTGAGGTTAATTCTGAACAGCTCATTTAGTGGAAAATAGAAGAGCCTTTGTGCAGCATATTCAATATCTGCAAATACCCATTAGTCAACAACTGTTTCGTTTATTGGATAAAATATCTGTCAAATCTGAACAAGTAGCAGAAAGCTTGTTCAAGCTATTTGTTACAACTTTTTATAAATATACATGAACTCGAAAATGGAAGACATGAAATTTGCTTTTTCCTTTTTCCTTTGTCAAACTAACAGGATATGTTGTCTTCTGTGTTTTTCTGAATTAAAAACACACTCCAGTTTCTTGGTCTTAACACTGCTTCTCAGGGTATGAAAACCAAGCCATCTGGATATTCCTCCTAGTATTGCTTTACTGATTATAAGTCTGTAATCTAGCCATGTTAAGGTATTGATTTTCTGTACGTATATGGGAAAAATATTTTGCTGTGTAGGACTCCGTGATGCTAAAATCATACTTCATGACTTTTCAAGGTAATGGATTTTTTGAGTACTAAATCTCATGAAGATTTATTTGCTGTAACTTTTCAAGAAGTAGAAATGAGCTTGCCATCAATACCTAACTTATGTAAGAAGGTGTGGCTGGGGGTGAGAGAGAGTGAGAAAGTATTTCTATTTACATATTGTCACTTTTTAAAGGAAAGACATGGGAAAAATTTCCTGTTCACCTGAAGGCAAGACAGAATATCCCTGTTTTGAGGTATTTTGCTTTAGGTTAGTTACATTGTGCCAAACATGCAGAGTGCAGGTACATTCTTGGTTATCGTTCTGAGCCTGCCATAGGTGATGCTAAATACTTTACAAGATTTTCAGAGGTGATGTTTTTCAGCAATAGTGGTACATGTGTAACTTTTGTAGTACCAAAAATTATGTGAACTGGCATTGGAGCCCTGTCCCAGGAAGGAAGGGCCATCTGAGAGTGCTTGGAGAGCAGGAAAACCTTCACCTGCTGTGCTGCCTGCTCACAGCCAGGGCTGCACAAAGGAGGCTTTCATGTGTTTCTCTCCTCACCAGGGGAAGCGTCTGCCTGTGACATTGCAAATATGGATGGCAGCCAGGTGGAGAGGGTAGTGATGCATGTGTTTGTGGGGGAAATCACATCCTGAGTGGCACTGACAGCAGAAATTTCCTCTTGGTAGAAGCAAATCAGGGGGACTTCAGGAACGGATTTATTCCACACTTTGCTGAGCTGTAATTTGTCATTCACACAGCAGTTAAATAATGATTTCTCCATCAGTGAATCACTGGACTGATGTTAGCAGCTTCAAGTAATCTATTTAGAAACCAGTTGTATGTATGACCGGTAATGGGATGTTCCTCCAGTTCTTTACTTACTTCTGAGAAACAAACTCTTTTAATAGCCTTTGTCATGCATCTGGAAACATCAAAGTAGAATGGAATGTAAAGCTGAAGGCCTATAGTCCACCTTCTGTGGTGTATTTCCTCTTCAGGATGTTTGCTTAGCTCTTTGTTTTGAGATGTATGTGCTGCTTTTTCTTTAGGAATTTCCAGTGATGAAATATTAAGCAGACGAGGTAGGAACTAGTGAAAAAAATAAAAAACCTCTCCCGTTGAAGTTAATGGAAAGACTTGACGTTGTGAAAATACTTGAAAGCAGGCTTAGACAACCACTGGGGGTGAGTGGGATAAGTGGATTTATTGAGGACCTGTAGTGTTGTAGACCCTCTCTTACTCTTCTTTCCCATAGGGACACTGTGATAAGGAGCTAATGTAACAGGTAAATACAGAGTGGCTCCATATCTCAGATGGGTGCTGGTTATGTGTCCTGTATTTCTCTTCAGGACACCATGGTTATGCATTTGGACCTGGACCTAAAATGATAATTTTTAAGGAAGTTACCAGGTAAGTCAACAATATGCGTGGTACTAACCCGCTGTAGCCAGGCAGGAGGGCAGATAAATGCCTTTGCTTGTTTCTGGAGTTTGTGTGTGGTTTGAGGGCAACTAGCAAAATGCCTGTTAGATGGTTGGCTGTTGCAGCACAAGGTTGAAGCCAGGGAGAGCGGAGGTGTGAGTAATCTCAGGATACATGCTTCTTGCTCTGGGCTGCTCCTTTGTAGACATATGGGCTAAGTCTGGTGGGCTACCTCTCCCACTCCTCCTGTAGCTCTAGGTGTATCCAGGATAGTATACACTTCAGTAAAACTGGAATTTTGGTGTTTATTTTCATGGTAAGAAACTGTGAATAGTTCTGAAAAATTTGAAAGACAGACCTCAATGACAAGATCCTTCATGTTGAATAACCAGTATGGATTTGTGAGTGATAAATAATCCAAGTTTAACCTTTACTGTGAATTTCACTGTTTTTGTGAAGAATAAAGGAATAGAGGAGCCTCTTGCCCTGTCAGAGTTGCAAAGTGTTGGGTGACACTGACAGTTTGAACTTATGGTTTATCAGGCAGATGTATCACAAATTTATATGTGGCCTCCCATATTGTTAAGTTGGTTATTTGCTGAAGATCTCAGGTATGTACAAAAAATATTTTTAAACTTTGAACTTCCTGATAAACAAACAACCAACCCACCACCCCCGCAAACAGTTTCTCTAATAGTTAGAAACAAGAAGATTGTTTTGCTTTATTTTTCAACCAATACAGAGCATGTAAAGGAGAACAAGGGAAGGCCAATCACTGTAGTGCCTATAAAGTCTAACAGTTACATCCTTGACATTCAGTCAGAGTTCAAACTGTCTGGAAAGAATGGCTTTTAAAAACACTCTTATCCCAAAATAGGAGAGCGTACTGATACATGATATATTTTGAAATCTCATTAAATTTCGTTGAAAGCCTATTTTTTATTATAGTAAATGAGGTTGAATTTTCATTTTGATAAAGTACCTTCCATTTGGCAGAAACAGAAAGATTAATTTAACAGCAGAGTTAACTTGGATTGTGTCCTTTGTTTTATTTTTAGCTTTTTATGTTGATCCAATGTAATTAATCAAGCCATCTTATAACTTAGAGTTAGACCTACAGCAACTTGGGGTACACACTGCTATGATTTCTTCCTTCTTTACCATCTGTATCAATGCAGTCCTATTCTTCAGCTAATGTAACAGCCACAAGTGTAATACAAGCCATTAAATCATATACCAAAGACAGCAGAGAAAGTAATGTCTCATTGATTTGTTAGGTGCTGATCTCTATCTTTTGCTCTGTAAGAGGGAAGTGTATTTTTGCACCCTATCTGAATAATCCTTTCCTACTCCAATGGGAAGACTGTAATTAGCCCTTTGTTTGCTATGGGAGACGACTTCAGAAAGTGTTGGAAAATAAGTTTAAAAATTTATGTTGCACATTTACCCTCCTTTCTCTTCCCTCATTAATTGCCAAAGTGTTTGCTATCTTGAAAATGAAATTTAAGCATGGTTTTTTATAAGTTCTGCTGAGCTTTGTATCCAGCGTCTGTGAATATACTTCAGGTTTCCCTGACTTCAGGCTAAATATCTGCAGCCCACCCCATCACTTTTTTTCCTTGCTCCTTTCTCAGAGAAGCTGTGTACAGGCTTTTGATTGAACCATTTTGACTCCCGTGCCTCAGTGGTGACTCGCCTCCAGATCTGCTCCCCGTTTGGCTTTGTGAGTGGGAAAGCAGATCCAACCAAAGTCTGGTTTGTGGCAAAGGTGTTAACACTTTGGTGCTTGTAGAAGAAATTAAAGGGAAATGTGACTTGTGGATGAGGCCAAAGAAAGGTTACGAACATCTAAAAACCCGAAAATAAAGGAGCACTTCCCCTCAGTGAAACAGTATACATTTTAAGGGCAGTTCCCAAGGCCAGAATTAAATAGGTGGATTAGTTTTCCTACTGCATGTTGATGTATATACCAGATGCATGGAGATGTTACATATGTGGAAAACTTTCCTGCTTTCCACTGTATTCCTGCTTTTGAATCTGGATTTCTTGATCTCATTCCACTGTTGAAACCCTTTAAATTTTTTGCCATTTTGGTAAAAATCAGTCTGCCACAGAAATATTTCCTCTTTTCCCTTCTGTCCCTCAGAGTGGATCTTCAAAATTACTTATGGTAGGTAGGAGGCAAGAAATGATAAAATACATTAGATTTTCCAGCTCAGTTTCTTTCACTAAAAAAGTATGAATTGAACTGCTATAGTCCAAAACTGTTCACTAAAATTAGTGTAAAATTTATCAATTATTCCAGCTGATCTGTGCCTTCCAAAAAGAAACTTTTAAAATTAAAAATTTGATTTTTCGTTTAAACTGTTCTTTAATTTTATTAGAGAAGTTAACCTAAACAAAACAATAAATTTGAAGAAAATATGTAGTTAAAAATCATTCAAACCATTCTTCTTCTTGAAATATATTAGTAGTGGAATGCTTTTAAGATGTTGGTACATAATTTGAACAGAAGAATAGTTGTTTATATAGTTTAAGTCCTAGATCAGCATCACTTTTCTGTACCTCAAACGGTGTTCTTAAAAAAATTTCATGCCACATTTTTTCACGACAGCTGCTGATGTAAAAACACACAAAAAATTGTCTTTAAAAGTGATAAAATATCTGCTTGTGGACATTTTCTTAAGAACAAGAGCCTCAATCCAAAAAAGGTATTTTGACTTCTGGTTCCTAGCTAGGTTTCTAATTCCTTTATTTTTAATGAGGCTGGGCTTTAAGCCATGAGGGGACTTAGGAGTCTTTCACAAAACCAGGAAGGAACAGAAAGTGGTGTCAGCATCATTATAAATTGGTAACTAAGACATTTGCCTGGGTGGTGGAAGTTTGAAAATCTGGCTTTGAATAAAGCAGAGATGAGACTTAGTCCTATATTTTCTGTAAAAATACACTGGACTTAAAGGATAACATTTGTTTCTTGTTTCCCTCTTCCCTTTAATTAATGATATCTAAATTCCTTCTAAATGTAGAATGAATTAATTTACATTTTAAAATGTCAAATCAAGGTGATTTTATATATTATTTATTTATTTTAATATTTATTCTAATTTATTCTCTGATGTTGTCTGAAGTCGAAAGAAAATATCCACATAGTTGTCCTTTGAATAGAGCGTAGCTCTCAGGGGTGGTTTTATGTGTTCTGAGAATATTTTTTACAACACCTTTGTAAACAGATTTTGTGAGATGTATCCCATGTAGTGGAACTAGGACTGCAGGAACAGCTCCCATATTGTCATTACTTAGTTATAAAAGATGGAGTTATGGCTGTGGAAACAAACCAGGGGTAAGCAAGCACCAGACTACAATGTCCTGAAAAAATTGTCTTGCTTGGGATCTTGCAGCAAGTATCTTGTGTCTGGAGCTGAAGTCTACTGAGGGTCTCTCCAATGTGTTGGCTCTTCATGATGTCTTTCATGAACGAAGTAAGAAAAAGGAGCAATCTTTTTGCAGTATTTCCCACTATATCATAGAATGAATCTTCTTATGGTTTCTTGCTTTTTTCTCTCCCTTTTTCCTCATTCAAATCTCTCTTCTTGTGCATTTTTCTCATCTAGACATTAGGAAATTTTATGTGACTCTATTAAGCTTTTTATTAATGGCTTATAATTGTTAACACGTGAACTCAAGGCTGGTGGTAGCAGCTGTGGAGCAGTGCTGTCCCTTAGAAGCATTATTCCCTTGGTATTGGGATTGGTAGTTTTACAGCCAATTCGCAAAAAGCATGTGCCTATGGATTACAGAATCTGTGAAGCAAGCATGACTAGAAACATTAAAAAAAAAAATGTAAAGCAAAGAAAGTGTGATTTCAAGTGCCTTGCTGTGGTGGAGAGTATTAAAGTACTTGCTCGTGTTAGAAATTCTTTATATTGTATTTTCAGCACTATGATAAAAATTTAGTTCAATTTAGTGAGAGTGATACTTCAACAGGGCAAAAGCCATTTCAATAACAGTCTGTTGCTGCTGGCAAGTTGTACTCTAAAACTGATGTGATAATAGAGTACAATTATTTTAACTAACTTTAAATTAAGAAAGAAATGCATATGCTTCTTTACTGGTTATAATAATGATTGTCCTAAATGGCCTTCTGCGTCATGTGTGTGGATTGCTGGATGGTGTTCTTTCATGAAGGCTCTGAGGACCTCTGCCACATTTACTCATCCCTAAAACAGAGAAGTCAACAAAGTACTGTAAGGAACCCTAGTTTAGCTTTGCTGAACTGGGGTCCAGTGTTGCTTTAAGGTTTTACCTGTGTGGCTGCTACGATGACAGTGATGATGCCTCCTCTAATAAGTAACTGGTAAAATAGGAAGGGATTCTGGATCGCATTACATAGTCCTGCCATAAATTTGTGGAGGCTGAGCACAAAAGTACTTAGTTTTTCTGCCCTGCTGCTCTGATGGGAAAAGCTGGTGAAGCATCCTGTTCATTCCCGTGTTCTGGGTTCTGGTTCTGGCAGCTCCACTGAGCTGAATGATGGAGTTGTTGGGCAATGTGTTTCGTTTGCTGATGTGTCTTAATTCTAAAAGCTTGCATTACAAAAGACATTTTACCTAACTTCAGCACCCTGACAATATGGTTTATTATTTCTTCCCCATGAGGCTATGGAGAAGGAATAAGACCTCCACAGTTTTGCAGTTTTGTTCCTTTAATAAGGAAGTTTGATTTGATCCTGAGCAACTGGTGCTGGTCTTAAATTATGAAGCACTGTGGTGAAAACATTTACATATATTTTTATTATCTTTATTATTATCTTTTATTATCTTTAGACAGCTGCAACAGTTCTTTATTTTTATGAATACTTATTTTCCATATTAGGAAGTCACTTTGGAGATTTCAGTTGCAAGGGGACATTTTGAAATACTTGACACAGCCATGTAAAGTACAGAAATGTTGATTATCTCAATTCAGATAATCTGATTCTTTTAAGGAGTCTCTAACTTGGTGAATGGAATTTTGAGGAATGTCGTATTAGCTACTTCTGAAAAAAAGGCACCAAATATGTAATCTAATTTTTGTCTCTGCAATGTCTTGTGGCAGTGAGTTCCAGACATGAATAATGTGTTGTAAACAGAAAATTACAGTTCCAGTTGTTCACCATGTTGCAGTTTTAAGCTCAAAACTCACATCTATTCATACTGTTGTACAGAAAGCAGGTCTGCTGTAGCTGCCCATGGCAAAGAAAAATTAAAATATGTGACTCATCCTTTTTCTATTGAAATAATAAAGCCACTTAGCATTTATATGACTCCATGCTTAAAGCCTTTTACAGACATTAACCAATTAATCCTCATAACAGCACTCTGCTATGTTTAGCCTGCAATTAGGGGCTGTATTGAAAACTGCCTACTGTCCTCATTAATTACTTTGTGAAAGCAGAGCTATCAAGCATCAGTTCTGGGTTTGCTCATTTGCAGCAATACACTGCAGCATTCCCCTGGCCCCCAGTCCTCTGCTATGAAGCTTTCATAAATGTTGTTGCTGCCTGCATCCTGACCTGATACTTAGAATCATGGCATCTTCCTGGCCATTTTGGAGAATAAGACATAAGTAAACAAATGAATAGGTCACACTGGTACTCTGTGTTATCCTCTTGTTTTAGAAACCGGTTAAATTACTTATAAATAAGAAATGGGAAAGGCATTTGTCATATAAGCAGACTGGAAGGAAGTTTTTTAGTGAACATGGAATTTCTGATTAGGTGTTCATAAAATCTGAATATCTACTTGATTTTTGAAATTAGGGTGATCAGAAAATAAAAATGATAAAAGAGCCTTGTCTATGATATTCCTTGAGATTGCCAAAATTTCTGAAATCGTAGATGGTTTTTAATGGCAAGATCAGTACATCATTACACATCTGGAAGATTTTACTATTTTGAACTAGGTAAACCAAAAAATGAAAATTAAATAGTCACACAACAAAATAGTGGTGAGAAGAATTTACAGCTTGTAGTTCCCAGTTCTGTGCTTTTCCCTTGTTCGTATTTGACATTTTGCTCTTAAGCCTTCGTAACCTTCCTCTTATGTCAAATGCCAAGAGCAGCCATAACATGCTGACCTTAGAATTATAAATATCCCAGCCTTGAACTGTGAACTTCTAGATAGAAATTCCAATTACTTTGCCTTCTGCATCACTTATTTCAGTTCACATCACTGTAGGTGAAAACGTCACCTGAAACTCCCACATTACCCTTTTGGTGAATAATATTGTGGCTGAAATTAGGCCTCCAGTAAAAACTGTGAAAAAGTTTTTTACTGTCTTTTTTTTTTTTTCATCTCTTAAGTGACATCTTTCAAAAAAGATAAAGCTTTTTGAAGTTACAAAGCATCATGTTTAATAATGAGTCTGTTCTTCATATAAAAGTAACAGCATTGATACACCTTTATATTATCTAAAAACAATACCAGCTCAAACTGTGTATAAGCATGGAAACAGGTTTGGGTTAAATTTGACATGTTGGAGGGTGCTTTGAGTTTTACCACAGTTAACGAGAACTTTATCAAACCCAAGGGAAAGTTGAACCTTTATCACTCTAATGAAAAGACAATTTTCTTCTGTGTTCAAGTCTATTGTTACAACATATCATGAGCCACCACTCTGTTATAGGGGTTGATGGAAAATATTGGAATTCCTTTTGGTAAGATTACCTTCTAATCACTTGTACTTTATTCTGTTACAAAAAGCAGACCTGCAGACTGCTTCAAATGGCATATACTTACAAATGCGACGGTCCTTGTTTTTAAATCTCTGAACAGATTTAGTACTACAAGAACAGGAAGCACAATTATATAGAATACACAAAAGCTGTAGGAACTGTGTTTTGAGCAACAAATCTTTATTATTTTACACATCTGCAGTGGATTTCATGAGACCGAGCACAGAGTTGCTCTTGCAGGAGGTGGGGTGGGCGATTTGGTGGGGTTTAGGAAGCATGATCTGCCCTGGGAATCCTACACAACCATTGACAGCAGTAGTGCTTGGTTCTTGTTTTCTGCTTGGATGCAAAGGGCATTGTATGTTTGAATGAAGAGTTGTTAGAGAAGGCAAATGAAGCCATCAATATGAGTGGTACCTTACCCCACATGGAGAGACTTTTTCAATTAACAGGGGGTAGTTACTACTAGGCAACAGTAAAAAAACCTTGTCCCTAGACTTGTGGGAACAACATGGTAAATCGCTTCTATGAACAGAGACATAAAATTAAGGTAGCTGATGTTCCTTAATTTCAGGTGTATTTGGCACTGCACAACACCAGTTTCTTTGTTAGACTGATGATCGCTGTACTGTACAATGTGTCCTTCCTGGTACTGGAGTCAGAGAAGCATTCATGTAATTTGCTGCAGTATCAACTGGCTACTTGAGCTGATTATACAAATGTTCTCAAGGTTTACATCAGAGATGCTCATTAAAATCTCCTGCACTTTAGCATTTCTTCATGACTTTCCTCTGCTGTATAAACAGATAGCATAAACAAAAGGAACATCTGACAGCAAAATAAAAGTCTATCGCTTTAGGGCACGCATTCCAGGGAAGTTTTGCTATTGCAATTGCAAAGCCCAACAATAAATTTCACAGATATGCTATGGTTCCTTATTTATGGGCCTGGGCTATTCTTTGGAATTGTATTTGCCTTCCAGGCTTACGTTCTGGAGGAAGAACTAGAAAACAACAATGCTAGAGCAGATTCTTACTTTTCATTTATGACTGAGAAGTTTAGACTAATTTAGGCACCATCCCGACCGATGACCCTTTATAAAGACATGTACAAATGAACGCAAGAGTAGAAAGCTGACTCTCAGTGCTGCAGAAACAAGATATTGATAAGACCACTAAGGCATCCTGCAAACTGTTTTACAAAAGTATAAGCACTTTAATGCAGCTCTACTTGTTTTGTGATACTGGCCCTTTTAATCCAGGGTCTTACCTGATTACCCTTCTTGTGGAGGAAAGGCGGTAGTGTTGAGATAGATTTTCCTCTGAGGCTAAGAGGCTTAGCCCTGCGATCCCATGAGATGACAAACTGCATGAGACACTAATGTGACCATAGCTGAGGTTCGGTGCCTTGAAGATTCTTCATCAGCACCAAGTAAAAAAAAAAATAGCCACCTCACTGTGACTCTGGTACACTGAAGTGGAACGGATATACAAAGATGAGCAGAAATAGAAAATGGGGGACCTTGAGATATTTGCTTATATCAATATCATATCAAGATATTTGCCTGGGATCAGCTTTCCCTGCCTCTATGCAGGTGGTTTTCTGTTTAGGGCCTCTGTCTTTAGAGTTTGGTATTCCTATACCAGATCTGAGTTTTGTTTTCTTCTAGGTCTCTTTGTAGAGGGCTTTTTATTTTGTTATTTAACTGTTCTTTCAATGAATTTATAAATATCTGCCATCAGCAGGGCAGGGGAGATTGAGGGAACTTGTGGTGGGTTGACACTGGCTGGATGCCAGGTGCACACCCAAAGGTGCTTTATCACTCCCCTCCTCAGCTGGACAGAGGAGAGAATATATAATAAAAGGCTCATGGATTGAGATAAAGACAGGGATATCCCTCGCCAGCTACTGTCACAGGCAAAACAGACTCAACCTGGGGAAATGCAATTTAGTTTTTTACTAGTTAAATCAGAGTAGGGTAATGAGAATAAAAAATTAAATCTTAAAACATATTCCCCCCACCCGTCCCTTCTTCCTTTGTTTAACTTTACTCACAAATTCTCTGCCTCCTCCCTCTGAGTGGTGCAGGGGGATAGGGAGAGGGGGTTGCAGTCAGTTCATCACACGCTGTCTCTGCCTTCCTCCTCATGGGGAGGACTCCCTATACTCTTTCCCTGCTCCATTGAGGGGTCTCTCCTATGAGAGACAGTCCTCCATGAACTTCTCCAACGCAAGTCCTTACCATGGGCTGAGATCTTAATGAACTGTTCCAGCATGGATCCCTTCCTTGTGGTGCAGTCCTTCAGGAGCAGACTGCTCCAGCGTGGGTCCCCCACAGGGTCACAAGTCCTGCCAGCAAACCTGCTCCAGTGTGGGCTCCCCTCTCTATGGGTCCATACGTCCTACCAGGAGCTTACTCCAGTGAAGGCTTCCTATATGCTCCTTCGGGCATCCACCTGCTCCAGTGTGGGATCCTCTCTGGCCTGCAGTTGGATATCTGCTCCACTGTTAACCTCCATGGGTTGCAGGGGGACAGCCTGCCTCACCATGGTCTTCTCCACGGGCTATAGGGAAATTTCTGCCCCAGCACATGGAGCACTTCCTCCACCTCCTTCTTCACTGACCTTGGTGTCTGCAGAGTTGTTTCTCTCACATGTTCTCACTCCTCTCTCTGGCTGCCATTGTGCAGGTTTTTTTTTCCTTCTCAAATAAGTTCTTACAGAGGTGCTACCACTGTCGCTGATGTGCTCAGACTTGGCCCACAGTNCACGTAGACTGTTCTAAAAGCATTGGAAAATGCTAGGACCAAGCACAGAGAGTCCCATAACATAGTATAGAAAAACAAAATAAAAGAAGTGTTCAGTGGGTACCTGATGTATTAGGGAATTAAGGGACTGTGGGGGAATAGCAAAGGAATCACATCACCATTTAATTCACATAACCGTGTAGAGATTCTAAGTAGCAGAGAGATTTTGTCAGAGATTAGCTATGTTATAGGACAGGAATTGACTCTTTGGTTAAACTGTTAGGAAACTATAATTATTTCATTTCACTGAGCCTTTTGCTTGGTTCTTTTTAATTGAAAGCTTTGTCAGTAAGTATAATTTTTAAAGTACAGAGGTGTATGAGGTTCTGTCACGTCATGATTCAAGTAGGAGAGCTTTGGCTGTAGACAGGACCAGCTGGTATGGTCGTGTCTGGGAGGGAGTGGGCAGACCCAAAACCACTGAAGATCTGAAATTGTGTGTGCTTTGATACTTCATAAACAATTAAGGAATTAGATATGTAAATGGAAGACTGTGCGAGCCTTACTGGGCAATGACCTGCAAATGTGTGGTGACATTTAAAAGAACATGCAGCGAGTTCTGGGAGCTGACACACTTAATTTTGTCTGCTGACTGAGGGAAAATTATAAAAACATACAAAGAGTGCCAGGAATTTAATTAGAGAGGCCTGCCAGCTGCCTCTCTGTTTGCTGCTTTTGAATTTCTGTATATTCTACTGCAGTAAAGCAGCTGTTATAACTGGAGATGTTTTGGCCCTGACAGATATATAAGGACTCCAGAGAAAGTAGAAAACTCAACGTCTTTTGACTGGCTGTTTGGGTCCGAAAAACAAAGTTTGTTCTGTTGCACTTGTAGCAGAACACAAAGAGTTGTCTGCCTAAGTCAGGATTTATACCAGCAAAACAAAGGGGAAACTGATTCAAATATCTCCTGTGGACATGCGAAGAAGACTATCAGGTTATTCTGTATACTGTATGCAATAATGTTACCTTAAAAGCCATCGAAGAAATAAAGAGAACTACATAAAGAGAGCTATTGAGTATATCTGTAATAATTGGGAAATGTGGCTTTCATTGGAGCCACTGCTTGTGCATGCTTCGTGTGAACTCAAGGATCTGAGTTATATGATTGATTTCTTGTTCTGCAGTCAGAAAAAATACGCATGATATTTCATTTAGCTTAGGAATCATTCAAAGAGATTTTTGAGGGCAACGTAAACATGGGCATTACTGATTTACTTATCTCTTCACTGCCACGGAGTGGCAGCATGAACACATCTCTGTAGTTAAATAATTCCTTACAAGTGAAGCCCCAGAAAATTGTGATGGAAGTAGTAGTCTATAATAGAATAAATAAATCCTTTCAGTTTCTATGCTCAGACTCTAAAAGAAATGAAGTCTACAACATTAACAATGAAGGAGGAATTAGCTATTTTTTTCAAAGATAAAATTACTCCCTAATTGTATAGCACAGACAAAAGACAGTGGAAAATTCATGTTCTCGAGCTGATGCCTGAAATGATTGAATTAGAAAAGCCTTTATACATATTGAATAGATCACTGTGGAGGCAAAGGTGGGACATCCGGAAGGACAGTATATGATCTTTTAATCACTCCATTGATTTTATTTGATTCTTTAAAAGAACACTATTCTCATATGCCCGCCCTCCCACCTCCTTCCAAAAAGAGCGGTTTGCATTGGTTACACTGATGTGTTTAGAAGAACTGAATTTGTCTTAGTTTTCTGTGAATGAGAAAAGTGAGGACCCTGTTTCTAAACAGAGTCCCTCGTCTCCTTCTGATCTGGACCACTTCCACAACAACAAAGGGCAAGGTGAAGAAAAGTTGCTTACCCTCCCGAGACTGACTCAAGATGTGCATATGCTGAATCAACAGAATAGGCATTATTGTATTGTTTGCTTTAAAGACCACTAAAATACCATAGAAAGTATATGTACATGTTTTTCCCTTCCACAGCCAAATTAAAGCAGGGCAGTGGTGGTGGAGATCACTGCCTCGTTATTGATTCAAAAATCGGGAAAATAATTACGCTTTGACAAAAAGTCAAGGAGGAATTACAGATAGGAGGGGGTTATAGCAGGGGAGGGGAAGGGTTCCTACTGACCTGCCAAGGAAAAGCAGGGCATGTTTCACATATGCCAAATGGAAAAACGACCCTCGGAACGTGTGTTCTGGACCTTGTCCAGTGTCTGCAGGTTATGCAGGGGAGTAGCTGGCATGCCCTGAATTCATGGGACCCTCTGCAAACTGTTTCAGTGTGAGGATTGAGTCCTACACGCTCTGGGAACTTCCTGAGAGCTTAGTCCTTCTGCCAATACCTTGAGCTGTCCATACTGAATTTTTTCTGGATATATTGGAAAACTTCATTGATATCATAGCACTGGTACCTTTTAGAAGGGCACAAAAACCATAGGACTCTGAGATTCAGATTTCACTAGTTCTATAGTGCTTGATGAATTTATGATAATTTTTTTTTCATGCCTTAATGGCTGGCTTCTTAACCACAGCCTGAACACTGAGGTCCTGCATCTTTCTCACCAGTGTAAGTATTGCATGGGGCAAATTCTGCTTATCCCTATGTCTGAGCAGCCTTAACTATTGATACAGAGGACTGAATAGGAAGGATCTAGTTCACTTACCTGAGGCTTTAGTGACGGTGTGGGAAAATGTAAGGTAGAGTGCAGCAGCACAGCTGTGAACAATCCTACTTGTATGGATGTTCCTTCCTTGCAAATAAAAGCAAGGTAGTTTGAAATATCCTATCTGCTTTAACGAGGCATGCAATGAGGCATGCATGTCAAGCTTTAATCAAATTATAAAAAAGCGGTATGTGATGTGAACGCATGTGGGTAGCAGGAGATGGACTCCGCAGACCAAATAGTCTCTCCTAGAACTATGTCCAAGTTAAACCCTTTAAAATGCTTCAATGTGAACATCAGAATTATGGTGTTCTGTGTTGGTACAAGGAACATGTGCATGTACATACGAAAAAGCTACTAGGTCATGTAAAATGAGGTAATGACCCTTTTCTGTATTACCATAGAAACATACCATTATATTCCCTACTGAACAACTCAGTAAAATCTCTGCAGATATCACAATTAATTTTCAATGTTAGATACCTTTAAGTAGTTTTCTATGAATCACTTCTTCTCAAGTAGCATTCTCATTTCCTATTTTATACGTATAGTTTAATGGAATTTCCTTCTGAGTAAGACAGTAATTTCTGTAATCTCAACCTTTTGATGCATAATAAATACAATTAGAACTAGAGTTTTCTGCTCTGCTCAAAACTATGTACGCTTTCCATGCATAGGTATCTAAATAATGGAGTCATGACTTCCAAACCAAGTTATATGGTTTGAATTGCAACACTGCAAGTTGAATCCTTTCAAAGACATTTTTAAGGCACTGAAGATGTCTGTTGATGTCCATTTAACATTCCTTCTGTATATCAACAAATACTGAGTCACAGTAATGGCAACTGAATTTCTCATCACCTACTTCTGAGGAAGGTTTCATTGTAGCCTTCTTTATTCTGGTCACCCCTGCTGTGGTTCCTCACATGGCTGCCAACAACTGATCAGAGCCCTTCTGCTGGCATAAGCAGGGAATTAGGTTCCCCGTTTCTTGGAACTTCTCATCATGAATACCATAATACTAGGAATTTGTTGTACAACCAGTTTCAGATGTGTGTTACTGATGGTAATACTACGGCAGTTAAAACCAATGTTTTTTAACTAAATATTTATTCTTGAAACGTTTTCTGTATGTATGAGGATTAATCTGCAGGAGAGTGCAAGGGATAGAAAAGAATTTGTACAGGAGTTAGGTCAATGTAAGTCACTTAGTAGCAGTTATAACAACCTGTAGAAGATGGACATTTGTTCTTAGAGTTGATTTAGCTGATGAGAGCTAGGAGAAGGTCTAATAACACTTCCATCTCAAGGCAGGCATTTACCTACAGGAATAGCTTTCTAACAAGATAAGTATTGCTAGTAAAGCAGCATGTGTTATCTGAAATAAACATGCAAGACACCCTGAAATCCTCATGTCACTTTGAAAGTTAGACTACAGAACATATTTTTTTCTTCTTTCCCCAG
>VXBO01009346.1:107457-129644 GCA_013400135.1 Rhinoptilus africanus
CCAAAGAGATGTCAAAACTTAACACCAAACATACTTGATAATCATAGCACTTCAAGACTATGCTTTTCTTGAAGTCTTGCATAAAACCAAGTCTTCATTCCTTTAGTTTATGAACAGCTTGAAGCGACTATTTGTGTTACATCCCTTTCCCCACCTCCCTACCCCTCATTAACTCATTACCAAACCCAAATGATTGGTGGAATTCATGATCTTGAATGCTTGTAAAGCTCTGAAATTCACAGGTTGAACTTTACTTTACTGCGTGTGAAAAAAACACCCAGGTGCCTCCTGGGTGGAGACAATGGAAATGGAAACAAGTGGATGAGAATTCACATGGAACAGCTCTCTTCTTCTCACAGAAGTGGGCAGCACACTTTTCTTTTGATTTATCACAAATAACAGGGCTACACCAGCTCATTCATTTCACTGAGCTTTTTTTTCTGCTCCTGCTAAAGAAAGGTATGCCAGACTGCAGAGAACAGGCCTTATAGTTCTGCCTCCGTTAGAGGGTTTTCCTTCCTCTACAGGTGGAAAAACAAGGCATAGTACAAGGAGAAGTCAGGAGGCTGCCGCAAGCAGCAGAAGAGGGCTGCTGAAACCTGTGGTGAGAGAAGAGGAGAGGAACCCTCAGGAAGGCTCACAAACAGAGCTTTCATTGATTCATGGACAAAGCAGGTACAATTTCTCTTTTTCAAGCACTCACCACAACTCAAAATCTGAAAAGTCATCCAGTGAAATTTAGCTCCTCCATAACAGAACAGGGTAGAGGCTTGGTATTTACTTACCTCTCTCCCCCATTCTCCCATTTGCCAGTCTGCTTTAGCTTCTGTCTTTGCATTTATATTAATTTAAGTTTACATTAATGGCACTGTGACAGCCTCAAGTAGTTCCTGAAAATATTTGAAGATCATTCTGAAAAAAAAATGTTTTGGTGGTCTCGTATCTGTTGGGTACTCATAGGCAATAAATTCAGAAACATATCTTGTCTGTAAGCAATTACAGTTAGTAGTGTAAAAATGCCCTGCATTATGGTGACACTGGCAGTATATGTTATGGTAATAATAAAGGAAAACAGTCAAATATGTTAATTTATTCAAAGTAAAATTACAAAACTTCTTTTCGGTTTCTGACTTACGCTCTCTGGCATCTGAGAGGGTCATTTCTCATAGTATGTGTGTACAGCATTTTACGGTTGTATTGGTTTCATAAGCAAGCACATACAAGGTATCTTCCAGTAAAAAACATGTTGCCTGAGTAAACATAGACTTAGTAAATCATTGACACTGTTTCTGGATCTACTAGGACTTGGGAGACATTGGGAGAAATAAAATTATTCACTGCTTTACTTTCCTGTCGGATTAGCAGGAAGAAGACTAATTTCAGTATGTTAGCCATTGAGCACGATATTTAGAACTTATACAAGAGAGAACTTTTCAAAACACTGAACATTAATAAGCCTGAAATTGCACCCAGCTTTAACATATTGCAAAGTACATCTCTGAAACAGTCCTCAGCCTTCTCATTGCCTTTTTGTGGACACCTTTGCTCAACACTGTCCATCTTTCCACAAGTGCAGATGAAACAGCTTCTTTTCTTCTTGACTTACCTACAGGTGACCAGATGCTCATTTAGCACCTTTGGAAACACATTTCAGATGGTCTTTTGCGTGGTTCTCCATTTGACACTAATTACACTGGGGTATAGGGCACCAGCCTCCTCAGTTCCAGAAATTTTTGATCTGTTGTGAAACTAAAGATTATTCCACAGGGTGCAGATATGCTTTTTGTGGGGAGCAGGGAGACTGTACCTGAGCAGTTTCGTAGCAGTGGGTGTCAATGCTGGGAACCCAAATTTAACTGCTTTCTGATGCCATTCAGGGCATGCGTCTGCTGTCATGACAGCTGAGATGAGCTGTGCCAGACTGATGCTGTGAGTGAGTTTGGGTAGGTAGCTTGATGTGTACACACAGGTTCTCTCGGTTGCTGTTCTCCTTGCAGAATTATTCCACAATAAGCAGGACTGATTATAAGCAGGCAGAATAGGCAGCTGCCAAACTCAACAAGCTGCTGGGAACCCTGAGATAATAATGTTCTATAGCCTAGATTCCCTGTGGTGGAGCTGTAAAACCTCAGCTAGCATCTCCTGCAGGATTGCCTCTAGACATGTGCAACTAATGGCAACTGCTGGGGGGGTTCCTCCCAGAAGGCATCCTTGTCCTTCTTGTCCTGTCATTTGGGAAGCTTTTTGTTACAGGCCTTTTTGTTTCATGAATCCTCTGCTAGAAATGTTCACTTTTGTCTACAGAGTTGGAAAGACTGGAACTGGTTGTGAAAATAGCCCGCATTATGTAGCACATCTTGAGATTCAGTGCTCATTATATAAACTTAAATCAAACAATACAGTGGAGGGGATGTGTTAATTATTATGGCCATTAAAAATAGAATTGTATTTAATAGGAGGAAAAGATAACTTTGTAGTGTCCTAAATTTATATATAGTATGTCTCTATATAAAGCACTCTCTATCAAATTAGGAAGATTAATTAAGTTTTCTTCTTTAACTTCCCTAATAAATTTAATTATAGCATTAGAAAGAAAAGATTCTTCAATTTTATCTGCAATCTGCAAACAATCAGAAAGGGGGAAAAAGGCCAGTTGGCCTGTGCATGCTGCATGTGTATTGCTCTGATGATAAAATTCTTTTTCCTTTTAACTGTTCTACCCTGTAAAACTTATTACATTGGCCATAAACTGCTAAGTTTCAGGCAAATTGTACATGAAGTGGTGTATCAGAGGAAAATATATGTACCATATGTGGATAGAAATCCAGGTGTGCTAGTATCAGTTATTGTCAGGAAAATTATTTGGTAGCCAAAACTAAAGTGACTTAATGCTCTTTTCTCAATCTTTTGTTCTATCGTTCATATGCATTGCTAGTAAATCCCTTTAAAAGTGAATTTTCTTGCTTGGAGTTTTCCATTGATCAAAAAGAATCTTTGAAGCAGTGGTGCTTTGATGGAATGGAACCTTTCCATGTCTCTCTTCTTTAGAGTAAGCAGCTTTATGAAGTTTGTTTTCTTCTGGATAATAAAGCAAGAACCAGGGATTTAGCCATCTAAGGCTCTTGTTTCCTTATATAAGCTTTAGTTGAATGACAATGATGTATTTGTGATGCAAAATTGCTATATTAGCAAATTCACTCAGTATAGTTCACTAAACAAAAGTTTGTAATACAGATTTTTTTCTAACTAGAGTAGAACAGTGTGAATAGTAAATATGTATTTAGATTCCAGTCTTGTGATTCTCTGTTGATTTGCCTAATTTATGAAAATATAACTTTCCTCTCATTTGGCCATAATTTTCCCCACTGTATTTCCTACGCTGTTTATAAATTAAACTTCTTGGTTATCTTCTACATTTTCAAAGTAATTGCCTGTCCCTGGGATATCTGCTAATCCTTTTTTGTAAGCAGTGTTCGTGTTTCACTTGTCAGCAAAGTAACAGAGGTGGTTCTCCCCCTCTGCTCTCATGAGACCCCACCTGCAGTACTGTGTCCAGCTCTGGAGCCCTCAGCACAAGAAGGACATGGACCTGTTGGAATGGGTCCAGAGGAGGGCCACTAATATGATCAAAGGGCTGGAACACCTCTCCTATGAGGACAGGCTGAGAGAGTTGGGGTTGTTCATCCTGGAGAAAAGAAGACTCTGGAGAGACCTTATAGTGACCGTCCCCTACCTGAAGGGGGCCTATAAGAAAGTTGGAAAGGGGCTGTTTGCAAGGGCATGTAGCGATAGGACGAGGGGCAATGGTTTTAAACTAGGGCAGGGTAGGTTTAGAGGAGGTATTAGGATGAAGGTCTTTATAATGAGCATGATGAGACACTGGCACAGGTTGCCCAGAGAGGGGGTGGAGGCCCCATCCCTGGAGACATTCAAGGCCAGGCTGGATGAGGCTCTGAGCAACCTGATCTAGTTAGAGATGTCCCTGCTCACTGCAGGGGGTTGGACTAGATGACCTTTAAAAGTCCCTTCCAACCCAACACATTCTATGATTCCTGGAAATAAGCTCATTAGGTGTAAATGTCCAAGATTGTAACAAAAATTATAATAGTTCTAAAAGGAAGGTTAAAACCTACTTTAGTATAATTTAGTTAAGTTTCTTTCCAAGGTGTTCTTATTTTTTCTCTTCTTACTAATTTTCTGAATGATGCACATGTTTTAATTACACATATAAGGGCTAAAGCAGTCTTTGCAAGCACCAGCCTTCTGCTGCATTCCTCAGAAATATCCTGAGTAATGAAAACACTGTTTTTGCTGATGACAATTGAGCTTTAGACATGCTCTACCTCATATCCTCTTGAATTTCTGGAGTTATTGGGAAATAATTTTCTGAACAGATTTGCTGTTCCTGAGGAGTCATACCACCAGTTCCCACGGGCTCTGAAGAAAAGTGACGACACTGGAAGAATCTTCAAGGTAACTGCAAAACGATATCCAAGCAGTAGTCTAAAATATTGTTAGATTACCTGCTGATTCTTTAGTGCTTACATGAGTGAATAATTCCACTGGGAAGGCACAAGATCAGACTTTGCATTTATATGATACATGAATGTGGTTTTATAATAAGCAAAAAGCTTTTTCTATGCCAAAATCAGTGGTTTTTAATGCTGCAAGTTTTCTCAGTGAGTATGAGATTATACAGTTGCCCGCCTTCAAGAAAAGGGCCATATTACTTGTGTTGATTGAGATCTTCAGGGATATGGGAGAAAAAAATAGTTTTGAATTCAGATCTTAGCAGGTGAGTTCGAAATCATATAATGTAGAAGCACTTTTTATATGCTGCTTTGTAACATTTTGCTCCAGATTTGCACTCTGAAAACATGCATGTGCTTTACTGTCTACTATGAACTAATTGAGACCACTCATAGTTGTTAATTTTAACATCTGCAATGTTTGTTTCTCCTTTTGATTTCTATTTCAAAATTACTGTTATATATATACAGTTACTCCTTGATTATAGTGAAAATATTATTATCACTGTTTTTAATGTACTTGCTATTAAGCAAGCAAATCAGTGGGAGAAAATATGAGGTCTGCATGTGTTTATGGTTAAACATATTAGTTGTTCTGTGAAGCATCTAACCTCCTTATTTTACCATGAAATTTATCAGCAGTGGAGAACAAAACATTTGGTGTAGGAAGAGAGATAGGCCTCTCCAAGGCCTATTTTTACTAAAAATTCATGAGACGTCTGAAGATAGTCTTGCAAAGCAGTCCAGAATTTGAAAAGTTAGTATTATAGCTACACTTCTTTAGCCAGGTTTGCATGTAAAATCAAAGATTAAAGGTAGATGGTATTTCAAAAATCCTTTTCCTACCAAAATTGTTTAGGGAAACAAGAAATACTAGGGAACAAAATAACTCATATTTAGACTTAAAAACATTTAACGGTCTTGGCCTCAGCCTCATGGTTAATTTAATGGGAGAATATTAAATTCTGTTAATGGTTACTGCTGCATGCAGCTATTTTGGTTTTCTTGCCATAGTGGGATGCACTTACCTGGGGAAACCACTGCAACTGGCTTTGAAAGCAGAGTTTTATTCCTAACAAACTGTTAAATGTACTGGATACACACGAAGAGGGAATATTTAAAGGGCAGAGAATGTGTGACTCCTGTGAACTTTTGCCACATTTAAGAAATAGTGGAGGTACGGGATTTGATGTGTTATCTCTGGAGAAAGTGAGTTTCTCTTTGGTATAGGAGAGAAATATAAGAAAGTGCAAGATGAAGGTATTTTGGTGTATTTCATTCTTAAAGATCTATGAGTATTAAATTTATGAAAGTAGTTGTTCTTAGCATTGTGCCAGTATGTGTTTATTTACACTTATTCACATCTTAGCAGGTGTTTCTATCTTTGTGCTTCATAGATAATTCCATAATTTCTCTCTTGCTGTGTCTGTGTAATGTTCGTGAATTTCTGTCAATGATTGGCTCCTCTTTCTTGCTGCTTTTGGATGTCATTTGGAAATACTCAAGCTTGTTGTCTTATGACATAATTTGTCCGGCTCTTCTGGGAGGTAAAACATATATCTGCAAATGGTAGTAAGAAAATTTAAGATGAAGCATACATATCAGCAGAACCTTTCTTCCAATGACAGTCATTAGTAGTCAAGTAATATACTAATGCCTGATAATTTAGACATTATCAGAGTTGGGAACGGCACTTACATCTACTTTAGAAGTAGGAGATTTAAAAAAAAAAAAATATCAGGAAACCATTTGTAATAATGATTCACACTGAGAGTGAAGTTTCTAACTTCAATCAGTCATTTCCCTCGTCTTTTTCCTTCACTTTTTTCTTAAGTCAGATGAAGATCTGTTACATCTACTTAGCAGTTTTAGAGAATTCTCTCTTCTTCTCCTCTTTCCCCAAGAAAGCAGAAAGCCCTACGTATCTCCGAGACTTTAGGCAATAAATTCTGCGGTTTTAACTAGCACATTACAGGACATTCATATGAATAAAAGGCTAAATCCATGCTGTAAATATGAAGAGAATATCACTGAATGTAACACAATTCAACACAGGCCGTGATCTTCTTCAAGTGATACTCTTTCAACAAAGTATTTCTTTTATGATCATTAATTTGTTTCCCAAAGAGCCAACAATCTTATTGCTGGCATTAAATTGTACTGACATTCCCTTCTGAATCTTGATTCTGCATATTAAGAAAACCTGATTAGATATCAACATTAATAGACTTGTGGGGATTATTTCTGCTGCATTTGGTGAAGGGATTTTACATCTGTTTGGAGTCATTAATCTCTTTCTTATTACTTTTACTTGTTGCATATATCTGTGAAGGCACGTTGTGTGTATGAGGCCATTAGATTGACCGATCATGTTATGCAGTATGTAGAACTTAACAAGTCTGTGGTAAAGCATGAGACAGCGTGATTAATTTCTCCGCTCAGTGATACGCTGAGGCCAGCTCCTGCTTATGAGCTTTAGGAGCTTTGTGAAAAATGTCTTGCAACTGCTAATACTGCAAGGGAAGGTAGCACTTCTTTTCCATCTGTGCTTGCATCTTGCAGTGATAAATTTGACGGTTGTTGTATGTGTTACTGCTGTTTCATGTTCATGATAATGCTCCTGGCTTGCTGCTCTGGCCTGGGATCTTCTCCCAGTTTTAGAGGATTCTGTATGGTATTTGTGTACGGATTTTCCAGCTTTGCCATAGCTTCAATATTCTTCATGTACTTGTAAACTTAAATGAGGGTTAGATTCAGCAAATTTCTGTATCTTCAGCCTATCAATGTCCCTCTGGATGGTCTCCCTTCCCTCCAGTGTGTCAGCCGCCCCACACAGCTTGGGTNGAAAGGACATCAGGTTTGTCAGGCATGATTTGCCCTTGGTGAAGCCATGTTGATTGTATCCAATCACCTCTTTGTTATTCTTCTGCCTCAGCAGTGCCTCCTGGAGGACCTGCTCCTTAATTTTACCAGGCACAGAGGTGATACTGACTGGCCTATAGTTCCCTGGTTCATCCTTCTTTCCCTTTTTGAAAATGAAATGATGACAGAGCTTGTAATAGAAAGATGATTATATTCCTGTAATTCACAAGGGCTGTAATCCCTGCATGGAAGAGGACAACTTGTTGCTAGGATCTTTGTTACATCCTTCAATTTATGATTATAATACCAATCAGATGTCTTGTAAGAGCTTAGATATAGTGATATAGTTGAAAGCATTATCTCAGCAAGAGGCTTTAGCCACAGGAACCTCAACTATTTTTTAGGTAGAATATGACGTCATATTTTCTGAGATGGTCACACATGTAAGTACTTGCTAAGAACTAATGTGTCCAGTGATTGTGGTCACAAGTAAGTTTTGTTTCAATACTATCGGTCCTTCTGAATTCTTAAATCACAGCTTTCTATAATGCATTTTAAACTAACATCTCTTTTATGTGTATTGTGATTTCTTTAGATTTATGAAGGAGCTGGCCGCTACAGATACTGTGCAGGTGAAATTCAGGAAAAGTGACCTAAATGCACAAACTTATTCTTGGCTTTGCCTTCTAACAGGGATTGTGATTTAGACTTTTCTTGAGGTACAGAGCTATTGTTCTGGCCTTGTGCACTAGAGCTGATTAGAAAATATGTGAGGGATTTTTCTTTATGGTCAGAAACACATGAACTGAAAAGAGAGAAAAATGTACTTCAAAACTGCTCTAATGATAAATATGCCTCCAGGCTGGTTCCCTTCCTGTTTCCTTTCATTTGTTTCTTCATATTTCCACTTGCTTCTCATTCTGCAGAGTCCTGCAACCATGTTCCAGTCAACTCTGAAGTACCTTTTCTTCCCTCAGGTCTGGTCTCTTTCAGCATCTTAATTTGTTTTCCCTTATACTCTTTTAAAGCTTTTACCGTCCTATCTGTGCAGCTTTTTCCAGTGCACACAAGAAAGTAAATATAGATGCCACCTCTACAACAGCCTTAAAAAACACGGGGAAAATGGTGCCTGTAGGCTAAGTGACAAATAGCCTAGAAGAAAAGTAAGCTGGTCCTTTAAGACTGAGGCACTGAAAAAACATTTGGAAAACAACTTGACATTTTCTTCTTTTTCTTTACTTTCTGTCTTTTCCTTTGTCTCCCAGGTAGGGTCTGTCCTTGTTAAAGGCCTAGTTGCATATTTTCCTTTAGTTTTTCTTGGAGACATGCTTTTTGAGTAAAAAACTTACTGATTTTCTTCTGCTTTTGGTGTGAAATGCCAGGATGGTCCCACTGCCATACTAGTTACAGCTCTTCACCAGCTGTGATGTTTTGGGCCCACTAAGATTTAAAATATGTCACAATTTCCTCTCCATGTGCCTAGATCTCAGAGTGTTTCTTCATGGCCAGGTCCAGATAAACTTTTGGCTCAGCTCCTGAAGCAGTCTTGGGTGCACATTGATGTATCAGCCACTCCTTGCATCTTGGTTTCTGAGAAATTTTCTGTTCGCGGTGGAGGAAGAGGAACATCATGATCACTATGTGAACATAAAAGCTCTGAAGAGCTTCTTCAAAACACATACATCCCTAGAGCACATGTTTTTTCAGCTTGTCTTTCATCTTCTCAGAGGAAAAGCTTATTGCTTCTTTAGGAAGGCCCAAGTTTTGAGCTCCATGATTGTTTCTGCTTTGCTATTGCTATCCCTTCGGGTTTTATATCTATTTTAGATTCAGATTTAGGAAGTTTACTGGCTTGACAAAAGAAAAGTCTTCAAAAGGGTTGATATGGACATTGTCAGTTTAGTAATGGTGAGTGAAACTTGCTGTCCTGGGAATGCTGGGGAGCCAGAGTCCATGAAAAAACAGCAGAATGAAAAGCATTACCACAATAACCATAGAAATAGTACAGGTACAGATATATAACCCATTCAAAAGGTAAGAAGTAAAGCAACAAACATTCTTGGAATTATGGAGATGCAGATTCAACTACTAACTATAAAGCATTTAGAATATTAAAGCTTCTTCTTGCTTTTTAAAGCTTTGCTAGTCAAATTTATTTCTCCTGTAGGCTTTAATTTAAGCCATTTCCTTGTAGAAAAAACTTGAGTAGGAAAATTTAAGCTTTATTTATCGCATTTTTCAAATTTAACTTACACATCTGTCAGTAAGAATTTAATTCTTAATGAATGAAAGATTTCAAAGGTTTCAAAACAGATTAATTTAAATTTTGATGGTACACTTCCTTTTCCCATAGTGATTAATGGAGTATACAGTCCTCATCTGCCCTTCTCTTGTCTCCTTCTGTCCTTCCTGATCCATAAGAAAGTGAAAATTCGTCAGCTTCAGGCTGGACCTAATAAGTAGGTGTGAAGAGTGTTGCATGTATAAATAAGAGAGAAAAGGTGGATGTCCTGGATTTGGAATGCGGAGATCAAATGCTGTGTTGCAAGGAATACTCGTTAATGGCTACCAAACTACTTTTAATTTGTACCTCTCTTTTATTTTTGTTGCAAACATTGGCTCATCAGATATGCTCTTCTATTTTCTATTTTCTTCACTGTGAACCTGATGGAAAGCAGTTGTGGAGGCATAGAAGGATCTTGATATTTCACACTTCCGTTGCATGGACCAAAGCCCTGGTCCATGAAATACTTGAGCCTCTACTTTAACTATGCAAAAGATGTGGGTGACTTGCATGCTTGAGTAAAAGACTTCATCAAACACATGCTCAGATTTGCACTTTAGGTAATTAACTGTTAAATTAATTGTTTAGTTGCAATAACATCTTCCCCACCCACTCTATTTCTCTCTTGTCCTGTGTTTGCATTTGTCAGTTTTTCTTGTTTTGCACCTGGACTGAACATATTTTCCAGAAAAGTCTGTGCAACCACAGGACTAAAACCGCAGAGGACTATGGGGTTAACAAAGTGGGATTAAGGTGCTTTGAAGCACTGTAGTAATTTGTATAACGCAGGCTGACTTAACTGCTGCGTAATGGTGTCCTAGAGTAAGACTCTCAAGCTCTGTCTTTATTAGTGTTGTCCTTTAATTTTTCTCTTTTTTTAATTTTCCATGTCTTCAATAGGTGAAGTTGTAATCCCATTCCATGTCAAAGGGCAGTACCTGTTCTTCTGTGTCAGTGGAGAGATAGATGTGTCTTCAAAAAATTGTGTGCATGATGTCTTTTTCTGGAATTGCTCCTGAGAGGTGTGCAAGAACAGACTTAATGTTCCTTGAAAGTCATACTGATGCAGTTGCACAAACCCTAGAACATTTATCTCCCTCCCCTCATCATTGGTCCCTTCATGGACAAGCGGAGTCTCCTGAGGTGAATCAGCTATGACTAACATTTATACTAGCAATTGTTTTGCAAAATTTCATATATGATTAAATATAGTAGCAATCAAACAGATGAAACAGGTCCCCTTTTGATAAGGACTGTGCAAAACAATAAAATAAAGGAACAAATTCACTCACCAGCGAAGTAATTTCTCTGGTTTTAACCTAGACTCGATGATGTTCTGTAGCGCTGGTTGATCCCTCACTAAATATTCTGTTATTGAGGTCTCTATTTCTTACCCCACTTTCAACCTCAGACTATAATTATTTGTTCTTTGGAAAGTTTCAGAAAATATTAAGGCAGTCACTTTCCAGTGTTAAGTTGGCAGAAAAAGATTCCATATTGCCCAGAGCAACTTTTGTGGTTTAGCTGCATTTGATTAAAGTTTTATTCTCAAGGTTTGCCCAGACATTTCAAATGAGTGACTGGAGGAGTACCACGTATCCAGTGGTTAAAGAGATTACAAGGTTAAAGAGATCACATCCTGCCTTTACCACTCGTATCTTTCATGATGCAGCTGTCTATCAATTTGTATAGTCCCTCTATGAAGCTGCTGATATTGTCTCCCTCTACATCTTGCCAGGGTAGCACGCTTTTTGGAGAATGTGTGAAGCAGTCTCTGCTCTCTGCAAGCCTCAAGCTCTTCTCCACAGTGAGCTTAAGTGTTGAGTCCCCTTTCCCCTGAGCTTTAACTTGTCCTCTTTATGTGGCTTGCAGCCCCATTTCATCTCTCATGCTCACCTATGAGCCTTCATTCCTGATCTATTGTGCTGAGTCTTCCCACCTTGATCATAGCTGGATCCCTCTCATCAGTTTGAGTTGAGGGGTGTCATTATGCCTGCCACTTGGTCTTTCTATGACATCTAGACTTCTAGCTTTGTTGCTTTCTCATCTCCTCACAGATCTTTACATGTTTTCTTTTGTTCCATGAATGTTCTTGCAGATTCTCGCAATTTCTCGCTCATCTTTATATTTTGGAGTCTTTGTCACCATCTCAAAAGTTCCACTTTGCCAATGTGCCACCTTGTCTTCTCTTGTGGGCTCCGTTTTGTCTCTGGATGACTACACCCATGGTCCTGCTCTGTTGTCAGTCTCACAGTGTGGTTAGTGCTGTATTACGTATTTGTTCTGCCAGCTCCTATTCTACTTTCCTTGATAATCTGCTATACTTTTCCCTTGCTGCTTTGCCACTATTAGCTCCTTCCTCAAATTGCCATCTCCTCTTGTACTTCTCACTCTGTACAGTGTGTCACTGATACATCACACTGACGAAATGCAACATAAGTGCCCTCTTCCCAGCTCATCTTTTCTTCATCTTTTTACAGTTGTTGTTCTTTTACCCCTCTTGAAGTTCCGACAACCAAGGTACATGTGTTTAAGTCTTTTTCTGCATAATATATTTCCTCATGCAGCTGAAATCCTTATCTAGGCCACCATCTCCTTACCACCTGCTTACATCAATAGGCTTTTCTCTGGCCTTCAGAAATACTCTTTGTAGCAGCGCAGAATGCACAAAGATCAACTTTCTCTCTTCATCTCTGTGAGGTGTTTCTCTATCATGTCAATCATAAATGCATTATCTTCACTTACAAAACACTTGAGTTCCCTTGCTTATCTTTTTTTTTGTTACTTGGTGTTGAGAAATTGAATTCTGCTTCTGAACAGGCCTTCTTAGAAGTTCTATTAATTTATGAGATTCATTTCAAGACAAGAACTGCACTTTCTCTCAATGTACATTTGGGAGGAGCTCTCTGCAAGTGTCTGTAACCCTGTTTCATTGTCACCCTTCAGACAATCCTCTTCATTCAAGTGGTTGCAGATGTTGTGGCAACACATAAGTTGCTGTTGTGTGGAAACCAAACATCTGCTTGCTATGTGGTCTCATTTCTTAGTATTTTCTTGCCTACTCTCAGTTGTCCTTTGCATTATGCTGTGCGCTTCTTGAGGTAGGAAGCATCCTGAGTGTGTGTTCACATGTTGTTGTGAATTCCTCTTCTTATTTGTTCCTTGTGTTGAGGAACTTGAGTAATTTCAAACACTTCAAACAGTGAAGTAACAAGTACCTTAGCGTCTCAATAAGGAATTTAGCAATTCTGTGTTTAAGGTGGAGTTCAGGTGCTCAGTGGATTTAATACTAGTTTTCAGTCTCTGGGGTCATGAATGCCAGTTCACCCATGAGCACCAACTTTGTCCAAGTTGCAGTGCACCCAAGGGAGACTTAAAAATAGCAAATGTTTGTTTTCCACAGTACTGTTACATCACCAGGTTGTTCTGTTGTGACTGAAACCCTCATTAATGGCTTGCTCTTTCTAGTACAAATGGAAGAATGGAAGACCAGAGATAAGAATGCATAGTTCTATTGGCAGAAAAATTTACATTAACTGAAAGTATGATTTCTGTACACATAATAGGACAGTCTCATTTTCAAATATCATCTGTGCCCAAATCTAGATTTTACTCACAGACAGCAAATATGACAACAATAGTTTGATATAAAACCAGTTTTATTCTTCTTTGAATGCAGGATTGTGGCCATAAGGGTGAGTGTTATTCTCTGGATGGAAATTATGGCCGTTTCTATCTGCTGCAAGAAGGCATTTTTTGGAAGGAGGTGGGGAGAAATTTTTTTTAGTTATTTATTTTCTCTTTTTTATTTGCACTAGAAGGAATGAGAATTACAGTGAGAAAAACATTTGTTTTCTTTTGTCTGTTTTGTCATTTCTTCTTGCCCTCCTTGTTTTGAATAATTACATTGTGATGGTAGCCCAGAGTCTGTTGTTGCCTTTCTGGCATGATACTGCATAACTTTTAGGAAAAGTCATTTTGTTATCAGACTAAACCTGACCTGAATTTACTTTGTTTTTCTCCATGAACAAAAGGTGCTATATAATTTTCCATTTTGAATGTGTTTAGAGATGGGATATCATAAAAAAAAAAATAAATTAAAATGACATCCACCGTTGACCTGTTGTGTGAAATGTAGGATCTTAAGCAATTTTCTCTATTTTCTCAAGAGACGAAATAGGATTACTGTCATCTAATTATAAAAGTTAGGGACTGAAACTCCTTCTGTGATCAGTGGAGTAAAATATGCATTCCCAGAGTAGTACTGAGACTGTAGAACAAGATAGTAGGATGTGTTCCCATTTGAAGATGGCTACTGTACTGGTTACAGAAGGAGCACACTTGAATGGCTTAGATGAGATACCCAGCTGATCTGTAGCCTCTGGCAAGCCACTCATTTGCTCTAACACTGGACTAATAAGCAGAGTTGTCTAAACTATATGTGCAAATCTGAAGTGAAAGGAGAGACGATATAAAGTAGACTTTACAGATAACTTTCAAATATGCATCATCAGGCTAAAAGTCAGTTGGTATGCAGTTTTTGTGGAAAAGGGGAATTATTGTTAATTGAATACTCCAAGTGGTTCTGCTCTTCATACATAGGTTGCTTCAGGATGAAGGAGCTGGCTGCTTCAGGCTGTTTTCCTTTTATTTGTTATGGGATTAAGATGTGGTCTCAAAGTATTACATGGTAAAGAGTAGAGTTTGAATACTGTTTAAAAAACAGAAGGAAGTGAGGAATCCACTTAAACTAATTTTTAGAGTTCTTTGGAAAAACTGGTATAAATTCAGGGAAGTACAGTGCCCTTGTAATTAGTAGAAATTAAGTTTTAACAAGATTATTCATCTGGAAGTAGTTCTGTGCAGGAAATGTTTTCCAGTCTGCAAAAATATGTGAGACTAATAGTGCTCCTGTTCTGCTTTGAACAAAGAAGAGGCAGGGCAGCAAAGGGCCAGAAAAAAAACCAGTCATAGAATCATAGAATGGTTTGGGTTGGAAGGGACACTAAAGACCATCTAGTTCCAACCCCCTGCCATGGGCAGGGACACCTCCCGCTAGACCAGGCTGCTCAAAGCCCCATCCAGCCTGGCCTTGAACACTTCCAGGGATGGGGCATCCACAGCTTCTCTGGGCAACCTGTTCCAGTGCCTAACCACCCTCACAGTAATGAATTCCCTCCTAATATCTAATCTAAATCTACTCTCTTTCAGTTTAAAATCATTACTCCTCATCCTATCGCTACAGCCACCCAGGAAGAGCCAGAATGAACTCTTTCTCTGCCTGAGGAGGAAATATCCTTATTGGAGAGCCCGAGGAGATCCCCTTTGCTCCCAGGCTGTGGCTTATGCTCCACGGTTTTAATCAGAAATACTGTCACACAGCTCTTATGAATTTCCTGACAAGAGAATTTAACTGATAGAAAATGTCCTTCTGAAACCCGGTAGGTCGGAGGAGAATTTCTTCCTTGATTCTTTATATCATATTGATTGGTGGCATGTTTTCTAGTTGGTGTCCCAGTTATTAGCACTCTTTTCTAAAACATAGCAAGTTGCTGAGCAGTCTGTGCCACAGGGACAAGATTATTTTTTTTCGAATTTGCTGACTAATGTATTTTCCCAATTTAGGCTGCTTTTTACATCTTCCTATCGTTTGTTTTGACTTCAGAGCAATGGTAGAGACATAGGTTCAGTTTTGTGTATATATGTGTATATATATGCTTATGAACCTATGTGCACTTTGTATATAAGCTCAGGAAGCTATAGGTTGTTTGTGAGAGAAGGCATTTTTAAAAATCACTTGCATAATTTAATTATACAAAATGCAAGAAAAAATGCTGATATAAAACATCAGAATATGGAGAATACAGCTTTTTAAAGAGAGACTCTGTAAGGTGAGTGCTTTTAAAAAATACTGTATCTAACACTTGTAATTATTGAGAAAAATCACCTGTATCATACGAAAGGCTTTTAACTCTGTGAGGGAGGAGTATTTTTTCCTAGTTGGATTACTAAATACTGTTGAGCTTTAGCTTTTTATCTTTTAAAAATGTTCTAAATGTTGATGAGTTTATTATTTGTTGAGAGAAGATGTACTGGTTAATGGGTAAGAAAAATATTAATACTGAATGTTATACCTAATTTGAATTATTCCTATTTTAAATGTAACTTCCGAACAATGAAAAAATCATTTTTCTAACTAGTAGTCATTTCTAGCAATAGTCCCATTTACAACTTTCTCTCCTAATAAAAGAAGTTATAATGAGAAAAAAGCAATCCCTGACAAAAAAAAAAAAAAAAAAATCACACTCAGTCTGAGTTGAGATAAAAACTGAAATACTAAGTTTTTCCCTGCTTCTAGCATAAAATTCTCCATGCGCAGTGTGTGAACTACCATTACTGTGGAATAAGAATATGCATACCCAAGATACTTTTTGCCCTTCTGAAATAAGTCATCTTCTATTCCCATCCCCTGACTAATCTTCAGTCTTTTTCTTGGTCTTGCGGAACTGACATCCATAGATCTTCATCATGACTGCAAAATTTCAGAAGTAATGGCAGCAACTGTATTAAATTGCTTGCATAGTCTGTTATAATGCTACTATTTCCTCTCAAAGCTGTATTGTGTAATTTTCAATTACTTTTTAAAGTCCACTTTGACACACTCTGGAGCAGGATTGTGACAGCGCATATTTAAATATCAAATGGCAATAGCACATCAGTGTTAAATAAGAACAGAAATATGACTTGCTTACTGAATATGTCTCCTGTTAGCTGATTGTAGTCTTCCACTGAAAAGCAACTGTTATCCATCTCTGCCCTCAAAAAAGGAAAAAAAGGCTTTTAGTTAAAAGAGTCAGGTGATCATTAGTCTACTCTGATGAGATTAATTTAATGACTTCTTTATATGATCATGCTCTTTTGGGGGAAGTTGGAGGCTATTTATTTATTTATTTATTAATGCTGTCTTACGTAAATGGGAATAATATCTTGATAGATAGAATGCGTTTTTTATAAAGTTTACCTTTGGCATCTTAAGACTCCCATTTTCTGGCATGAAATAACAAACTAAATCTATTCAGACAACCATGGTAAAACAGGCAAAAAGCCATGAAGCTTAGATCAATCATGACTTACAAGAAACTTACAGTGCAAAATACTTGCAGTAGGACTTGCCTTCTGTTTTTGTTTTCTCGCCGTGCCTGGCAGGATAGTCTCTCCAAAGAAAATTGTCAGCTGTGACTCTAGCTGAAATAACTTAAATCTGTATTAAGTACCCATTATGCTCAAACACCTCCACACAGAGATTTATAGTATCTAATCATGACTGTAGACTACAGTCTGCTTGGCGTGGACTGGAGAGGACGAGTGTAAGGGGCATGGACAGTCATGACAACTCTTTGCTGAGGAAAGTGTAGGCGACTCAGGATCACTTTGCTCTTGTGTACACTGAAGATAGGAAGGGCAGATTTGAAGGGCGAATTGTGACAGCCGGTGGATTGCCTGCTACAGCAGCTTTCCCTTCAGACAAGAAATATGCCAGTAACTTGGGGGTGATATTCACTGTCATTATAAAATTGTTGCTTGCTAGGACTCAATTATGTGAAAGGCTTTAAAATTATTAAATACTTGGTGTGTGTTCACACAATTACTGTGTATGGTAATTGGCTATGTAACACTGGCTGCTGCTGCAGCTACAACTAAAGTTTTTTCAAGCATACATAACTGTAATTGTACTTGAATATATTTAGAGACATAAAAGAGATACTTTTAGGAGGAAGCAGTTACAGTGTATACTGTGAAGAAGGTTTCTTTTCATTTCTCTTGGGGCCTGTTATGCATAGCAGTATGTTCTTACTACTGCCGATTTGGAGTATCTCATCACCTACTTAAGAGTGGCTTTGTGATGCTCACAGCGGGTATCCAGTGCTACACAGATCTAAGCATTATGAATGGAAACTGGCTTGTGCAGCAGGTGACATCAGATTTCTTTTTGAGTAGGGATGCTAAACATAACTTTTCTGAAAATCCTTTCATCTCTTATTTGACTTTCACAAGGTTGTATCCCTCCTCAGCCTTTCCCTGATTTTGAAAGAGTAAATGTACCTAAAATAATTCCTTGGAATTAAGCTTGCATTTTTCGAAAAAGCCACTCTTTGTGTTGTACGGCTTGCAGATTTATCCGTTCTTGAATTTTGGATGGCACACGTGATACAGACTCTGATTCTGTCTAGGAGATCGTCATACACAAGAGCAAATGGGGCATAAGTTGAAACAAATTGGGTTGTATCTGGGTCTTAAACGTGCTTCAGGGTAATATAACGCAAATTCTTATTATAATACCTAGTTCTGCAACAAGTTCTCTCCTACCTGTTAACGCAAGAACTCAGAAGTTTTAAGTTTCCTTTGTATTCCCCACACAAAATTGCTCTTTCAAGGTTTGTTTTTATTTATTTTGTTTTTTAATGTATGTTTTGAAACACACATTTGAGTCCATTATAGTTCTCAGTCCTTTATAGTCCATTCTGAGTTCATTATAGTTTATGTATGCAAGGTATCACAAGTCATGTATGCTTCTGTGAATGTCACAACAGGTGTCTTGAACTGTGTGAATGACGGAAATATATTTGATATCCTGGAAGTTCCAAAAACTTGTGAGAAGGCGGCAAAAAATATTTCTGCCTCTTGAAATGCTGCATTATAAAAGTCATATTGAAGTGAATTTCAGAAAAGAATTAATCAGTTACTGCTTTGAATTTTTGTTTCCTCAAAGCTGACTAATCTGGTGCAACTGACACAAATTCATTAAATATTTTATTGGACATGATTCTAATATTTTTGCTACAGATGTTTGTCTGAAAACCCAGCCCTAATTTTGTCCTACTTGTGCTGATCTGCTGAAAATTAGTAGGCCTTCTGGTGACCCAGCAGGGGAGCTTGCTGTGGGTCTGTTTAAAGAAGTTGGTTACGTTAGCAGAAAGTTAAAAGGCAGCAGCAACACATAGGTAATTTGAGAATTTATCATTACCAGTACTAAAAACTACAGCTCTGTAAATTAGTTTTAAAGGATATTGGAGGGATTCTTTGTATATGTATGCATCACTGAAAGAGAGAGAATTAAGGCACTAGGAGGCTCAGGTATTATTCATGACTACATTCCAAGTGTTGGGTACTGTTCATCCATTGCGATTGCTAGTTAGTATGCTACAACGGAAAACTGCTGACATAAAAACTTACTCAAATAATTCCTTGCTGAGAACACCACTTTTGTTAGGGTTTTTTGTTAGGGTTTACCACAGCACAATGCCTATGACACAAAAGAAATTTCCAGAAGGCAAACATCCAATTCAGAAGGTCTGCCTTGAACGAATGTCTCTCCATTAGGTCTTTCTATTTGCTCCTCTGGGAAAGCTGCAACATTTTCTGGACACGGCCTATAAAGAAAATGTTTGGACAGTTATGAGGCTTCTCTTTTAATGATATTTTACACAGAAGGGATTTGTAGGTTGGAGAACATCCCAGTAGAAGACTTTATTGGAGGTTATTAGGAGGACAGCTGCACTCTGTATGCATTTCCCCCTTTTAAGCCTTGCCTATTTACTTGTGTATCTATTCTAAGCTATGAAAAGCAACGTACATAATGCAAAGAGAAACCGAACTTTTCCATCAGCCTGGAGGCATCTGTGAAACAGTAAGTGGTTTAAAAACTGCTGGTCATAGGCATAGAAGAGTAAAAGAGAGCTACATATTTATGGTGGAGGGTCTCAATCAGAGGCAAAGGAAGCCAGGGGTGTGTGTGATGCCCACTTGGGATCTCCTGTGACCATCTGCTGAGGATGGATATTGTGAGAGGTTTCTCTGTGCATCAAGGAGTATCCAAAGCAATTCAGAGGTTGTAATGTTTTAGTTTTACGTGAGGAACACATAACAAAATTGTCAACGACTTAATTAACCAGAAATTAGGCCTGTGGGACAAACGCTGTCTCCTTGTTGTCTCATGGGCTGTCTGGCCAATGACTAGGACTTCATTATCCTACAGCTAGTATTTGGAAAAAAATTCACAGAGAAACTTCTGAATTTTGGGTGTTGGTTACATGTTAGTAAGTTGGGTGACATCACTAACAGTTACTCTGATTTGCAATTGGTTTGTTTAGATCCCTGTTTTTTTTAGTATGGAAGTATCCCTGGAAATTATCAAGCAGAATTTTGTATTTTTGAAATACAGTGTTGCTTATCAGATGAACAGTTCTATTGATGGAATTGTTTCTTGCTTATGTTACACATTTGCTTATAACAAATTCTTCCTGGAAGTATCAATTATGTTAAGAGTTTACCATATACTTCTGTTTTTTATATGTACTGGTGGCAGATAAGGCTGAAGAAAATTGCAGAGTGAATTCTCTTTATTGTATTTTATAACTCCAGGAGTTTTAAAATTTATGTGACTGATGCCCAAAATCTAGGTAAGAACCTAACATTTTTATTAACATAAATGCATGCATGAATAAAAATTCTATGTGGGGACCAGATCTTCCTACTTCTAGACCTGGTGGATAATATTTTACTTAATAAAAGGTGCACTTACATCATTCAGATAGCTTGTTGAGTAGGAAATCATTCAGTTGAGAAAGGTTATGCGAGTTCTGTTCATTAATCTGTGTGTTCATTATGAGTGTGTTTGTCTTGCTTCATGGTACATTTGGCTATGCATTAAACATAAGTTTGATGAATTGATAGATTGTCTTTGTTTTGTTGCTATTTAAAAATGAAGTTAGCTAATTGGAGCACTGAATAAATATTATTTATATTACTACTATGATAAAGTTCAGGCTTCCAGCTGGTATTCATTTGAGGTGCTATGCAGATTACTATGGTCGTCTGTATTTTATCTTGCACTTATGACTAATGAAAAAGAGTTTGGATGGGGAAAGATAACGTGTCAATTGGCCGCAAAAATTGTATCCTAGTTCAGCTGTGAACTTGAAGCCTGTTGAGGTGCATGGGGCCTCTAATGATACAGGTGTTTCTAATGATTTAAGCTTTTGTAATTTTTTTGGTAAATACTTCTGTAACTCTCTGAATAAATTCTTCATTAATATAGGTGGTTTCACAGGACATAGGGAAATTCTCTTTCAGCCATCAAGAGAATTGATACAGCAGTTCTAACCAAAATTAAAATGACCCCAATATTGTTTGTTGGAGTTTAGTTTCTTAGTTATATCCAGTCGCTAAAGGAAAGCAAATGATTTGCAAGCAAGCATTTCACTTTAGCGTAGCACTCCTTGTATCAGTCATAGAACTGAAAACTTCGTGTCTTCTGCTCGTAAAGATCTGGTATCTGTCCTGGGCCAATTGACGTACACTGTGACCCCAAGTATGCATAGATAAAAAACAACTGATCCACAAGAGCTATATCCATTGATGGAACAAAGCCTGTACTCCAATAGATTGAAACTTGATTAGTACATTATAAAAATTAAGGCTCTAAATAAAACTCCCTGTCTTTTTTCCACGTCCTTGTACATAAGTTAGAATTTAATGCATCTTTAAAAACTGCAGAATAAGAACCTTGTTCATTTAATTTTCCACAAATAAATTTGTATCCAGTAGAACTATACTTCTGTGTCCTGCCAGCATTTGTGATGGTTCCCCGGTGATAAAGATACTATTTACAGTGAAATATAGATTCTTGCTTTAATAAGACTTATTCTTTATTTCCATTTGTAATAAATTTGTAATAAATGTCCTGGCTGCTGAAGCTTTTATATACATAGAGCACACACCTACTTTCATATAAGTAGTTGTATGCTGTAATAAAGAAATGACTCTTCAAGCTTGTTGGATATATAAGGATATACAACAAATATCTGACTACAAGAGCATAGTAAATACATGTTATTGAGTCAATTGTCTGCATTTGGAAGAGAATTCTTTTGTAAGGAGAAGAAAATCTTCTCTTACTGTTCTGTAGTCTACAGGCTGCATGATAACTTTGTGCAATATTTTGAAATATCTAATAAAATCTGTCTGCTTTCCAGTTTCCCTGAGACACCACTTCGCTATCTTAACTGTTGTTCGAACTACAATATATAAAGTTCAGGGAATTTCTTTCCCTACAAATGAAGTACAAGTCTTCCTTGAGCTTAATTAACAACAGTTGCAGATGAAACCTCATGGTTTTACTCTGCTTTGGGATGAACTACTGTGATTCTTGCCTGAAGTTATTTCAGATTTTGTATGGATGGAAGTGATTTAGAGGGAAGTTCCTGCTTGCTAATAACATTGGCCATTGTGCTTCCCTAAGTTTGACTGGTTTTTATTTTTATTATTTCACTGGTATTTATTCTTTGTATATTGAACATTTTGCAATAGAAGTGAGATGTAAAAGCTGATGGTTGGTTTTCATTTAAATCTGCATTAGCTTTGGGAAAAAGAAGAGGAAAAAAAGGAGCAGGATTAAAGAGGACTAAACAAGGAACCACTCCCTTGTTTCTGCTGATGTCTACTTCTGAATA